>NW_019059854.1:483275-558994 GCF_000696155.1 Zootermopsis nevadensis | reverse complement strand
CCGCGGGAACCTCAAATCCTACTTAACAGTTACCTTCGTCAGTTTAACCGGTATTGGAAAAGAAATTTGTTACTTAACGACTGCACGTATCACGTCGAGAATCACGAATGAAGACCGAGAGAGGGGAAAGATGTAGGACAAGGAGGGCGTGACGTGCATAAAGTAACATATAAAGAGGAATCTGTAAATCAGGATTCATACTGCTGATTTAATGAAAAGTGCCGCTAATTATGAGCAACTTGAGACTTCAGGAACATTCGGATTTTTTTCAGATAGTTCCTGAAGAATATCGAGCACGCAACCTTCACCTGCTGGATTAATTTAATTATCTGCACCTTCTGAAAGCTATTTCTCTGAATTGGCGATATTCTTTTAAGAATGTAAAACTCGTACATGAAACTTAATTTGTTTCTTCTTCATACGAACTTTCCTTCGGTTTTACAGTTACAGTATTGCATTTGAGAAAAAAAATTACCGGCGTCTTTGATTTAAATGTCTCGATTAATAAGTAGCTATCTTTATAACACGAAATTAAAAAATCAGTATATGCAAGTTTCCTTCCTGTGCACTTCGATATTAATGTTTGCTTTAATTAAGTAATTAATTTCTGGTTCTTTGTAGGAACGTGCCTGGTTTTTGTATATTCATGTCCTTTTTGTTGTTACTTTGTAGTAGTGGTCTTTTGTGTAAGCGAAATATTCAGTATATGGGTCTCATAAAATATCATCATTCACATTATTTACTCTTACACTTAACCGAGATAAGCATCTAAATTATTGCGCTCCTGTCTCACCCATTGTTCGCATTTCATCATTTATAGTTGCCTGTGTGCCTGCAAGCTTCTTACACGATTTCAGACAAATATTTTTTTTGCAATGCTTTCTTAAGTATTCAGTCTGAATTTTCTTCTGGTACTTAGTATTAAGAACTGTTTGTTCGTCCAAGAGTATGAAGTGAACACGTTTTGCAAAAGTACGTGGACTCGAATTTTCCGCAGCTGTTCTCACGACTTCATCGTCATTGATATGTCGAAAGTTATCTTAATGTTACTGCGATTAAAGATCTGACAGAGGTCGGTAGGTTTACAGTGAGGAATGTCACATCCATTTTAAAAGTGCATGTTTAAGATAGCAGTATCCATAGGACATGAAACAGAGTTAAGTATGGAACATTGGGAATACTAAAAATCTGAATTACAATGAACTACTTATTTAAAAAACTGTCATTATATCTAAGCCATAATATGAAAGACTATTGCTATGTAAAGGAAGGTCACACCTGTACCTCTAAGTATCGATCCATTAACGATAGAACACTATCAGTAATGGGTCAGTGTTTTAGAAGTGTAGGAATTTATAATTACTACTTTCCAATTAATCATGTTAATTGAAGATCTCATTTTGATTATGTACGCTCATCATAGCTAAATTATAAAGTAATTTTAAAATACTTTGAATTATAAAACTTATGACACAAATTTAATATGTATATAAAATACAAGCATAACAGCTGATATACAAATTACTTAGATTTCTCACGGAAACAACAACACTGAAATTTTATCCTTAAGATATACAGATATATATATGCTGACTGACGGTTTTCACTTACATTAGATCATTCCTCAACTAAAATATGGACAACATACTTCTGTAAAATCAAGACAAAATACACATTGGTGCATTATAGTACACATATGTTACGTTGAAGTACTATTTTAAATACAGTTGAACATCAAACAGCTGACTTATACGAAGCATGAATTTTTATGGTGATGAAGACATGGTTGTTGGAAATTATAGTACTATGGTTATACGGTGCAATATAGGATATAAATTACAGAGTGGTGAGTCAGTTTGTTTTAAAATGCTAAATAACTGACAAACAAAACACAAACCAGAAGTCATACCCTCACTACCCTCTATGACAAAACAGAACTGGTAAGATTAGTTTCAAATGCATTGAGTTCCTCATTTATAATTGAAAAGAGAACTTTTACACCTTTAGTCATCAACATGCAGTGATATATTAATTTCATACCAGTTGAGTTTCTGTACTAAAAATGTATTACTCTTATGACATCACAGTAAATATATTCTACAAATTCTGGTCCAACTAGATCTTAAATATACAAGTTTGCAAAAAATATTTTCTGGGGATTACAATTTATATTATTATTTATTAAGTTTTTTACTGTCAGAGTCATAGTATTTAATTCATACTGCAACTAATAGCAAAATGACTTCTGAAGCTTTGCATAAGGTATATCTGGAGTCACCTAATGCGACTATTCTTAACCCCCTATGATCCAGGTTATCTTTTTCAGAACAAAAATCATTTTTGTCATAAGCAGCTTACTAAATCAAAAGTTTTAGCGTGCTTAATCAAAAAACAAAATTTTTAACTTAACGTGAGAATAAGCTTTTTGTTATTGTTGATATTATAACTGCACAGGATAAACTATTGTATTTAATTTGTTTCAGTCGGAACAATGAAGATTTGTTACTTTCTGTTCTAAAGCAATACTTCTACTTACTATACTTATTGAGCCAATACTATTTTTGAGCTCTTTCCGCCATCTTCCAAAACGTATCTATTTGTCGATCGATATAATTTAATTCACAAGCATTGAGTTGCTTTCATCCATCTAATAATTAAAATTAGCGTAATAAATGCGATGTTCGTGCGGACCGATTGGTCCCTAGGTAGAAAGTAGCAGAAAGCTGAACGATTTCTCTGGCGCTCAAGCTTACAAATGACTCCACGGCAAAAGCATTATTGTTTTATCGCATTTATCTTCAAACACATCCAATTCGCGCGACGGAATTACATGTTCAGTAGTTCATGACAGTTTACCGATTGCATTGCTATAATAATTTGTTTTCGTATTATCGGAAGAAGTTTGTTGGATGTAGTGTAAAGAACCCTACATACCTTGTACCGTAGAATTTAGTTTATGTAATTCCAGTATGGTTATTGAGAAACCACTAAATTGAAACTGAAAAATTTGTTAGTTCGCCTGAATACTTTTAATGCTAAATTAATTCATTTAAATTCAGGGAGAAAATTATACCGTAATTGTTCTGGATGTCAAATACTGATACAATCTTCGCTGACTTGAGACTTTAAAATTAAAAAAAAATGTTCCTCTGAAAGCCTTTCCACATAAATGAAGGCACATTGAAGGGGATATTTATGTAATATTTTTAATCTTTGGTCATCAAATATTTGGTCTATATTTCCCCTCAGTATTTGAAGTTATACTTTTAATTGTTTATGTTAGAATTAAACGTTTTTATATTTTATTTTTCCTATTTAAATGGACCCCTAGGTGTGGCGCAATATATTCATATACTATATCTAATATATTATGAATTTAAAATTGGAGTACAATTTGATCACATCGTTAAAATGAGTCACCAATGCAAAAGGTGAATTGATAGTTTACTTGTATTTAGGTTTAATGCTAATGACTAGTTTGGTTTTGATATATTTGCTTGTCGCTGGCAGTCAACATCGAAGCAACAACTAATATCAAATAATTCTGAATTAGCCATTCCCAGACACGAGTCTCGCAGTATCTTTAATTACCTGGAATGTGCATGTAGTCTAGTTCAGTTTAGGACCTGTGCTGTATACCTTGTATTGATTATGTGGTAATTGTTGCTAAATATTGAAATGTCATAAATTTAGTTCAATAATAGCGATACTGTTTTGTATCTTTATCACTGGTTAGAGAAAGGGTTTCCTTCTTATCCATTCGCATTAAGTGCTTTTGATGTTCAGTCATGTGTAATTTTTATTTTGCTACACTGGCTGACATATCAAAACAGGCCTACATTCGTGTGACTTTTTATTATGTTAAACAGATTAAACGTATTTTGAAAATTAATTTTGTCTGATTTTTATTGCTAAATTACTAATTGTAATACCCACTAAGTAGAATTGTAGAGATGCGTTAATTCGTCATTTTAATAGTAAGTTATTTTTCATTAATTTGCCACAAAATTTGTGCAATATTTCAGTAAGTTTTTCTGAGTAGGCCTGTTTGAAACATGTTTTGTGAAACCAACAACACACGAACTTTTTCAGCCATTTTCTGAGCAGCTGTTGTGTATAATTACTCATTTTCTTGCGTGCTTTTATGTGGACTATGGATAAGCGACGCAATTCATTTATAGATTATTGTGTGTATTCGTATTTATTCACAGTAAAACCCTGTAAAATGTTCCGCTACTTGGAAGCACATCTTGCTGATTTGTTTCCACATACTCATTTTTTATAGCTTCTGACATTAGGATACCCCAAACACATCTTTTAATTCCCATACCACACATTTATGCATTCGTTTTAACAGAGACCTGAAGACATTCTATTCTGATTATGTTTACATGCTTATTTAGTTGAACAATGGTATAAAACTGTGACTATTTGGTCAGTCTAATTTAAATATAAAAGGGTTTATGTCTGCAGAGTGAGACAAATTGTATTTATTTTTAATCACTTTTAAAACGTGCGTATTTTGGAACGTTATAGTAACAGCTTCGATGGGTGTTAATAATGAAAGTTTAGGGAATGCTTATGTTTTGTTTTTGATTACTAATTGAATCACAAGTATATTTGGTGTGTAGTAACCCCATTTTAAAAACTGTAGTTTTAAAAATACTATTGATGCCACTATAAAATTATATGAATCTACATTCTAGATATACGCTGCAAAGTGACTTATATTTATAATTATTTTGAATAAAAAATTCCTTCTTCCGTAAAATAGTGTCTTAAAATGTTATTATTAATTAATAATAGGCTATTAATGTGCGCATACGCACTGTGCCTGTGACTGTGTGTGAGATACTTGACCGAAGTTGGTTAGTAAGTGTGCAAACAGTGCAAAACAGATTTTGTAGTAACCGGGACTCTATAAACACTTACGCTACAGTAACAAAATATTTCGGAATAATTAACACACATATAACTGAACGTACAAAAGCATGACACAGAAATAATTTACGAAAATAAAAGACACATAATCGTATTACATATTTGTCTTTATAAGTTAAACATTTTATAAAAATTATCAATTTAAACATGTTACTATATTCTATTAACATGCTGAAACATGTTTATCAAGAACTCGTACATGTCATTACTTGTCGTAGCCCATTTATAACGACCATACATTGTATTGAGTCATCTTAAAAATTGCGAACAGCAAATTTACTCAGCGGTCACCTCACGTAAGTTCCTTTACACAACGGTCGGCAATGGTGGCCTGGACTGCCCAAACAGAAGCGAGTTGTCGAAAAGAACACTAGTTCGCGCAAGACCTGTGCAATTCAAGCTACCCGCAACCAGTAAATGCAAACAATACTTTCCTTAGTATCGTGTCAAAAATTAATTTCGTCTCCTTCGCAAAAATTGATGCAGAGTCACATGAATATCGGACAAGAAAGATATTTAAATAATTATTTTCAAAATAATAGAACACGATAAATTGTAAAGTAATTAATTATCAGTAACTAAGTATGACGCAGAATCAGATATTTCTTTCTAAAAATGTACAATTTTATTAAATTTATTTATGGCTGTGGATTTATAGAAACTAAAGTTAAACCGTTTCCTACGAATTTTGATAAAGCCATGTTTATGATTCCTTTTAATTTTTAACGGAATGATAATATTTTTCCTGCATAAAATTTCGTATCTTCATTATTACTTTAAGCCATTTAAAAATGCATCACTTAATACTTATATTATTGCATTTTTTCAGAAAATATACTGAGTTCTCCGTGTTAAGAGGCTAAATCATAAGTATTTGTCATTCTTTATAAAAAAATTCCAATCTAATTATTCAGTTAATCTGATCTGTCATAAATGGGCTAATACCTAATCCTTCTATTTATGGCTAATTTCTACATACTAACCTATGTTTTGTAATATAAACAATATAAAAATCCGTCCATTCTTTTTGAAAAATTACACTTTAGAGAACATGTAAGTTTTCACACGACTTTGATTTGGAATCCCGTGCCCAAACTTTACCAAGGAGGCCCTTCACCTTCAGGCTGGTGGACGTTCTGGAGCCCCTGTATGGTTTGTGACCCCCTGATCCACCCAGGGGGGACTTGTTTCTGTTCTTCTTGCGGGAACAACTCCTCTTCCTGAACAGGTCCCTTGCGCGCTCCGGGTTTTCCAGTTTGAGCCTGATTTGTGTAAGTATTCCCACAAGCAACTCGTCCACGTTGTGGTTGATGCCCACCGAAGTCTCAATGAACTTGCAGTCGTAAGATGTCGCCATGTTCTTCCCCTCTGCAGCAAACGAGATGAAATATGCTTAAATTTGTAGTTCATTTGTTGCAGCCTTAGACTTCCTTAGTACTGCTTGTATGGAGACGTTTTTGATTGTCCATTTGGAGTAGAGTTTAAAGAATACTGCACAAAGTGATCTTAGTTTGTCCTAAGGAATTTATCTGGAAGACTGAACAGATTAAATTGTTTGCCTAAGTTACGACGCTGTGTTAGGTGTTGAGGTTGTGTAGAATTATTTGTGCTAAGATGATGGCGAATGAAAACTTTAAAAAGGTGTGGAGGGTAACAATTGTAGACACTAAAATGATTTTTCTTGTTTTTTTTTGAGACACTGAGGACAACTGCGAGAAACTACAGGATAGCTAAGTTACCTCGTGCAAACGACTCAGACCCGTTAATGCCGTGTCGACCTGATCGATACGACTGAATAAAAATACGAGAAGCTTAGCTGAGGCTAGTTTTTATTCCGACCATATCCGGGAATTTGCCGGTCGCTGCTGTGCTAGACTGCTGTATTTAAAAGAGAAATCCAGAAGTGAAGTTTGTAATGTAATGGCATTTCCTGCAGTAGAAGGCAAAGAGAAGAATAAACGACGTCTGTCAAGAATACATTTTATAAAATTCAGGTAAGAAGGCCAGGTATTCATTTTTCGATATGTTCACATGAACTGAGCAATATCTAATTGTACGTAATGCACATTTACATTACATTCAACGGCCGTGAAACAGAACGAGCTATGGGCTGATTAACTGAGTCTTTAAACGTGGCACGCCTGAATATGGTAATAAATGAGACTGAAGCAGGGGCCTGATTTATTTTCTTTAGCGGAAACCTTTGAAGACTGTTGAGAAATGTTTCTACAACATATAAGCCTGTGGGAGCTGGAAGACGTGGAATTCCTGAAGGGACGTCTAATTTATCTGAAGGAAGTATATCAAGACGAAGAAATAGCTGTGAAGCCGGAAGTGTGCTTGGACTGACACGTCTTATAAAAGATAATTCAAGATTAGACGTCATTTAATTCATTTGTACCATGTAGTAGGAAGCGTAAACTGGCATCAGTACTCTTCCTTACTTGTCATATTTACGTGGAGAGAGCAAGAAATTTCTCAGAATACTACAAAATCGAATGCCCCTTGGATGTATGCAGAGCTTCAAACGGCGCTCACAGAGACTTGCAGTGGCCTCAGCACAACTGTTATGATCGTGCATGTGAAATTGGCTAACAGTCCTGTGGATTAACAGACTGATAGACATACCTTAATTCTTTTTTACATGTCCTTTAGATGATCTGAAAAATACTAGTAGGCCTATAAATGTTGATAATAATATTAATAATATTTGACTTTAACTGAATTGCTTTCCGGAAAGATGTTATAATAATTTTAGATTGCGAATATTAGCCTAAGAGATATTGAATATTTTCTACAGGTGCTAGGATTTCTTGGTTGGGGGATTTAGGTCATTGAAAGGTGAGTTACATGATCCAATTAAAGCGGACATGAGGACGTGAAACACCTGAATACCAGGATTATCTGTTTGGACCACTTATTTATGTTTTGTGAGACCTTTTAATGTATCTCATTCAAGTAGCACTGCTGAGATGAAGCGTTATAGCAACATCACGCCATTAACTGAAGGTGTGCTTATGATTATCCAAGGGAAACTTGACTTAAGTTCGGTCAATGTACTGTGATGGGAAAGCCGGGTCTACAATGCATAGGAGATGAGTTTAAACAAATCCAATTCAGTCTGTGCTGCTGTGTTTATCTTTAAGAAAACAGAAATATACACGTAGTCGCTACAGGCTACATCCTTATTTCTCTCGTAAACATTGATCTGTCAAAAGTATAGGAAATTACTTGAAACTTTAATAAGGCAACAAACTTCAGTTTTGATTACAAGTAATTATGTGGTTTTTTTCTGAACACGTATTGAGAAGAAAACTGGTGATGCAGCAACAAACAACTTAAGTCCTTAGGGCATTTTAATTTAGCACATATTTTTCTTTTACAAAAGTTATAAACAATTTGCTCGTCAGTCTTAGATTTATTCAAGTGAGCTCTGCACTTGCACACGTTCTGAAATCTCGTAGAATATGCGAATCAAAGTTTTGTCTCTAGCAGTCACGACGAACATAGTAACAATCGGTACTACATACCGTAATATTTTCTTACTTGATATATTTATGACAAGGAAAATTTGCATACTTCGACTCTGTTTCCAGCATATTCTGACTCAAAGGAACTGAAGTATAAATTAATAACTTACGTTTAAATTTCGCTTGCTTATACAGTAATATTATCCCACTTATATCAAAGTGTGTTGTTATTTTTATCATTACCACAATTATTGCCAGGATAATTTCTGATTTTGAGTGTTATGCATGGAGATATTAGTCCGTTACAAGAGCTGTAGTTGCAGGTTGGGTTCAGTCAAAATCGGCGAAGTATTGCCTTCTATTAACCCTTCATATCGCGTAGTTTTAAATGTAAAAGATAATTTTATATACAGACTATATTTATTACACTAGTTGTCACGTTGTGTCTTGTTTACTTGATGCCCTGACAGCTTTGTCACTGGGGAAATGACGCGGGTACTGATTGGATAGGCCCTTAGGAACTTTGTGAATAGGAAGTCCTGCCGTGTCAGGAAACGACTACGGTAGAACGCGCTCAGAATTACCTTAATTTAGTGTCTCAGTGGAGCTCTGTGTTAAATTTACTTAGCTGTACACTTTATAACTTAAGAGATCCTCTAAAGTAACATTGAAGCAAGGAGACAATTTGTAACAGGTTACATACGCCCTCTTAAAATGGTATACTGATGTTATATGCGACTTGTTATAAAATAACCGTGTTTCAATGTGGGACAGTACTAAATAATTTATTGACTGTGACAGTTAGATTCGCATTATTTACGCATAAACGTAACGAAATTGATATTTATATCAAAATAGATGGTATTGAATATGATTATCGCACTGTGGTGTGTTTTGGTCTCGTGCTAGCATTTGTAGGGTCTCCTAAGTACGATGGTAGGTAGTCACTAAATGTTCAGTTAGTCCATGTTGAAGCAACAACAGCGCATTAGACTTAATTACGTTGAAAGTACAACATACATTTCTATTTTAAGTTTAGCAGAGGCTGAAGTATATTAATTTAAATCTTCTCGGACGCGTGAGAGTGGAGCTTCGGAAACTGTATCTTTTTCATCTTCATGGGTAGATGATGATGATAGTAATAATAATAATAATAATAATAATGGGAAGAGCACACATCTTTATAAATACATTAACGTGGTCAATCGTTAACTCAAAGTGTATATTCTAGATGCTGCTATGAATAAGAATCGAGGGGAAAATTTCGAAAATAATTAAATCATCCGTGGTGATGGAGGCAGAGGTAGTCTCCGAAACATTTGATACTGACTCCACTCTCTCACAGCTGATCACTCGGAAAGATTTATTTGCATCCAGTAATAGCAAAAGCGCAAAATCTTGAACCGTCCTGTCATTTGTCTTCGAAAAAGCCAACTCGTGTCTCCAGCTGCCTCATGCCGTAACAGCAGGGCCTGTACTAATTGTCTTTGTTCTTGGAACTCACCTTCAGTGGGAACGGTCCTGCTCCTAACAAGGTCTGTCTTGTTTCCCACTAGGATAACAGCTTTTGAAGACACTGTGTCGTTCTTCCACAGACATTGTAGGATCTCCTCAGCGCATCGCAGGCTAGCTCTGTCCACCGTCGAGTAGACGACGCAATATGCGTGCGGTTCGTAAGATGAAATGCAGTTTTCTGGCTGTGGACAAATGCATATTTTCACTTTTTCATAATTTTGTACTAAAGGAATTTTTATTTATGTCATCATCTCCGTATGTGTCTCCCTTAAATCTATTCAAACCGTTTGATGGATTTCTATAAGACCTGGTAAAAAAACTGATGTCACTGGATCGTCGGTAGCGCAATTTTCTGTGATTGGGGTCTAATAGTTCTTGGGGAAAATATGTCGTGTATGAGGAGTTCTTTCACTTTTGTTGACTGTAAAATAGGAAGATGGTGGTCGCGTAATCTTGATTTAACTTCAGATTTGATTACGATAATGATATATTGGAGCTAGGAACGTCGAATTTTGAATTGAGATTAATCACAAGCACAATAATTACAAATTCTGTTTATGACAACGTCCATAATTTATCAATTACAAACATGGTGACTGTGTACAACCTCTGGGTTATATATGTGATATTTTTAAAGCAGTTGGAATTTATACTCGTGTGGTTTATGAGCAGAAATGATAATTAAATTGTGTAATTACTTATTTACAGAATTTTCTATTAACACCATATAGTTCGAAGCAATTGAATTAAAGTGTTATAAGTTCTTCAGAAAACTTATATTTTGTGGGTCAGTATTTAAATATATATATAAATAACATCTTGTCTTAATAAAGATATTAAATAACTTAAAATTTAGTAAAGACTCTTTCCAAAATGTTATGAATAGTGGCTCCGATACAGGTTACAGCGTTGTTCAATGGCGCACGCACAAGCGAAATTTCACAATCGGCAGTTATCAAGATAAGTTCAAATAGAAATTTAGGTCGCTCCTTCCCGAATTGAAACTGTAAATCTCAGATTTCCGTTATTCCGTTAGATGTCGTCTTTGAAGTCGAAACAAAGTAAACAGTTCGGTCTTGGTAGTTTATTCGGAAAAATTCCTACACGAAATCAGTTGAATAATGTAGCTTCTAAGTTAATACGTTGAAGGTGCGCTAGCAACTAACAGAATGCGGCAGTATGTGTTGATGCACTGTTCCAACATTTGTCTGTAGCGACTGAGGAAAACTATGGACACCTCAATTCAGAATAAGTGGTCTTATGTCAGGACTTGAACCACGGGATGCGACATCACCGCTGTAATTCTGTAGATCGATCCCAGGCAGATAAAGTTCTGCCGCCTGTTCCACCGGGTGTTTGGTTTGACTCCACGTGGCTAAGTCCGGAGTCCCTTCACCCGTAACGTTTGATCCGAAAAGTGACAAACAAATTGCCCTATGAGGGACGACTCCAGAGACTGTAAGACTATCAATTGTGTTATGAATTGGTAAAGAAACCTGCGATTTCCTGATACGTACAAGTGCTGTTGACTCCGTAAAACGTAGATTAGTACAGGATAAAGTGAAATTAATAGCAGAGTTCAAATAACAAAGAACCACTGCTAACTGTACTACGTGCAAATAGATTCTTCTCTGAATGTCTTTGTTTTCTTTGTTTTGGAGTATTTCTATCGGTTGTTTTAAAAAAATCTTTAAAACCTTAATACCTTCCAAAAATTACTGCGTTGAAGACACCTATTTTGTTAGATTCCATACACAGAGTGTTCTCGATATGTTTACCGAAAATGCATTATTATTATTGTTCAACATGTACTTTTTATATATTTTGTGTTGTGTTGTCGTTTTTATTGGATTCCCTTTCAGTGCTTGGTACGTTAATCCTCTTGAAAAGCATTTTAAAAACTGAATTTAATTGAATCATACTCTTGTTGTTAAGGGAGGAAGCGATTAATTTATCTGAAAGTAATATACATTGAGTGACCTTGCACAATATGCAAGGACCATGAACATTATTAGGCATCAGAATATAGATCATCAATTGGCAAAAATCTTTCGGGCGTCTGCACAGATGGACCTGGTGCATGTTTTACTTTTCCTTCATTTAACGGGGTTGTCGGAATTTCCCAAAAAGATACTGTAAATTGCAAAGGATTTCGCTTGAAATACTACGGAGTGTGTGTTTGTTGGATAGCTGTATTGTATATCAACTTTGGTGGCTGTGAACGAAGCCAGAAACAACTGAATTTATGCATTAGCGGTCCACAAAATACTCCATAAATTTCAAGGTACATAAACTATGCGACTGAGAAAGTAACGTTAAACAAATTAAGACAAAATGTTGGCATAACATTATTTTACGTCAGCAGTCAGTTGGTATTTAATTAAACTATAAAAAGGAGACTGCATGATTCTTGGTTGTGGGAGGTACGTATATAATGTTCCGAGATATGCAAAATTGTCTTCGTATTTTCATAAAACTGATTCAGATTCTTTGTGGGCTTTGGATGTTTTATGCTTAACTCTTGCAGAAAAGAGAACAAAGATCAGGTTGTTAACGCTGAATTCAGATAGAATTTCAAAGCAGGTGGTAGATATAGTTACCACTGGGTTCCTTTGAGTTATGAATATGGTTAAAATATGTATCTATATTCGTAAACAGTACGATATAGACGGATTTAGTCACCATACCTAAATGGAGGAACTGAATAGCAGCCCACAAGAAATAGCTCCGGTTGAACTAGCGGTGGCTGTGTCGAAATTGACCTAGTGAAATCGATGAAACACTCACCGACATCTCGGAGGACGGGTGATCGATAAACGTGAGCTCCGACTCCTCTCCGTCCAACAGCACACACACAGACTTCTCCCCAAACTCGTCATCTAAAACATAAAAGATCCACTTCACAAGTACTTTCGAGGAAATATGTAATTGAACGTTTCAAAGTAACTAATACGCCCCCCCCCCCCGATATGAAGGTAAGCACAACACATGTGGGTCCTGTTGTCTAAAAACGTAATCAACGAAATACAGAGAGCCGTAATTTTAGCTATTGTTTTGTGTGGGTGTTTAAATTCGTATCTTATATTAAGAGAAGAAAACAGATTGAAATTTTATCAAAATCCTTCGAAAGTTTCAGAGGAAGATTGGACGAACGAACAGACGGGAAAGAGAAATTAAACATTCTGAAAGGCACATTGAACTGTGTCCCTACTCGACTTTGGTCCAATCCAATTTGCTTTAAAAAAGGTTGAAAAGTTAAAAGGAATACAGAATTCTTTATAAGTGGAAACGTTTGGTAAATTTAAGAGCATTGAACAATATCAGTTGATGATCAGTTAATGTACGATGCTTCTTTAAAACACAGATATCACTTGGAATAGGCCTATTTTTGGTTTTAGTCTATTTCCATACAGCCCTTCAGGACATTATAGGCTATCGAATGACAATTATAACTCTCACCTATCGTGGTTCAGCGTGTGGAATATTTTTGTTACCGACGTTATAAAATAAAGAAGTGATAGTTTGAGATGGCCTCTTACGCTGTAACGTTCTGTGATAGTTTGAGATGGCCTCTTACGCTTTAACGTTCATACCAAGTTTTGTAATAATCGGTAAAATACTTCAACATTTGAAGAGAAAGCACACAGCATGGTAATTCTATAAGCTTATTTCATTTCATTAAAGAAAATATAGCAGGTCATTAAAAATGTAACTGGCAACTGACTTAAGCCTGCAAAAGCTTGCATATAGAACAGCTGTACGCATAAAGCAGGATTAAGAAGCTTATATTACAACGGCCAGAGTTTGACACTGCAGGTGTGAGCTCGTGTTTTTGTGTATTTAGTAGGTTTATGCTTTAGTTCTTGGCCAGGACAGTAATTGGACTTACTGAGGATTTCCGCGAGTATACTCAATGGTTTGAAACAGTGCGTAGTCTTACCTGTTCATTTCTCATTTTTTCACTTCACCGCTCACAACAATTTGACACAAAGTTATGGAAGTGTTACTAATTTTTGTATTTTTTTTAATGATATTCAGTGAAGACTTGCCTCGAAAGCAAATTGTATGTTGTTAATACCGAATCAATTGCAGATTTTGTGGAGAATTCTGCACGTTTTATATTATTCTTCGTAGCAGAACTTTAAAATGTTATTCTTTCATTAAAACCAAAAAATATTTTTCTTAATTTATTTCCTTTCATCTTGCCGCTTTTGTGCCGAGAGTAGTGGCCTTCTTTTGTTTCGACATGCAGGAGACCGCGCAAGACAGAAGGCATTGGATGTCGTGGTAAATTGGAAGAAAATTACCCATGACGCACACAAATGTCCTCATCACCACCTACGAATTTTTCGTTGTATTCAATAGCTCAAAGAGACGGGTTGTGTTATAAAATGAGAATCAACTGGCAGACCTCATCTGAGGCACCTCTTGATTAAATCTGATGTCCTTCCGTATAGAAGTCAAAGCAATCAATTTCAGGGGAGTATTTTATATCTTGGGAAACCAAAATCTATAATTCAATGTGTTTGACGTGCACCCAATACACAAGCGCTCATTGGTACTCTTTCTTTTGACGGAATTCAATTAACGACTTCTTTGTATTACATAAGAGGCCATTAATTATGGACGAAGCCAGAGCTTGGGGAATGGGAATATTTCTTGCGTCGTTAATGCAGGTGGAAATTCAGATCGCCTTTAGATTGCAAGGAACGTTCTGGAGTTTTGGTGAAACTGCGCTGTACGCTCTCCTCTGACGCAATAAATCTGGCCGCGGAAACCATCTCCATTTAATTTTTCCCTCCCCTCAAATTAGCTCAACTGTGCCCTTTGTAACCATTAACTAGAGCCTGCTAGATGGACCAAGTTAATGCTGATGACTTTGCAGAAGTAGAGCAGATCAACCCATTCCCGAGCTCGGTTGGTATGTTGGATCATAATTTAACGACGCTGTACCAGTTGAAGAGTTTATTTTGCTCTGAATCAGATGAAAAGAGGAACAGAGCAGTTAGTTTTAATGGTAGTGATTCGGAGTATATGCGGAGGTTAGTTGGTTCGAATCTCGGCTTTGCTACTGGCTAACTTGTTTGCAATTATGGTTTTTCTCAGTTTATTCACGTGAATGTCGTCTCCTTCCTCTCATTTACGTACTCATTATTAATAATTATCATACCATGTAACGCTTTAAAATCTCAACTGAAAGAGCGTTGTTAAATTACGTAAAAAGTAACCAGGAGATACCGGGGTACAGTGAACTAGAAAGGACTACATGCTGTTGTATGACTCGTCATTGATCTCGATGTACTAAGCAAACTGCTTAAAATGTTAAGATAACAGCTTCCAGTGCCAAGACTTGGTTCATTATATCATACATCCGTTTCTGCGCAATGAGTCTTTTATGAAATATTAACAACGGATTATAATTTAATGGTCCGATGAGATCAGAAATGAAACTATCCAGAAAAATGTATCGGGCACAAACGTTTAGGAATTAGCCGATAAATGTAGGGTGCTTCTTGAGGTGAAACATATGGATGAACAGACAAACAAATAGAATTTTATCTTTATGTGTTCACTTTATGAATTTAGGACAAAGAACGCGTAACAAAATTTTGTGTTTTGTGATACATTATGACGCTAATTTTAGTACCTTCGTTAAAATAATAATGTTTTTCTATACTGCTGTAAAAGTAGCAAGAACATATAAACTATGATTTCTAATTATATTCTCACTGAAAGGAATGCAGCATGTTGCTACAGTAATTAGTTTCCACATACGTCTACTCGTGTGGGAGCAGTGGACGTTTGTTTCACTCTTATTTAATTTGAGTTTCAAGTCGCAGATAAAACACCGCGATGGTCTTTTGTTCGTGTGAGTTACGGCCTGTGTAATTAGTTGCAGGTACGAAGTACATGACATATATAAGAAGACTTCGTGTGGATATTTCAGCCACATTATATACTAGAAGAGTTCGCTATGCGTTTATTTAATGCTCTGTGGAATCTACAGTCTGCTGGGTCATGGGCCTCATGTATTGACGATCTAGTTAGCGTAGTGAATAACAAGACTGTTTTCTGGCTCGATGCACCATGTAGTCGGTTGAAGTTTGCCAATGTTACAGAAGTGCATGCTGCCTCCATCATCAGGGGTATGATAAATGATGGTAATGGTGGAAGCAGTAAGCACCTCTGGAACTTCGGCAAACTTTAACCAGAGTACACGTCGAAAAAAGTCAGAAGACAGCCATTTTCATAATCACTGCAGTTAGAATCTGAGATCTTGGCGTAGTGGTACAAATGGTGGTAGCATATAAGCTACTTAAATTTCGATCATAGATATTCTCGATGTGCATTTTTTTTTTTGGGTGCAACTTATAATCCCTGAGCGGAAATGATATTCTTTCTTCGTGATAAAAATTATGTACTAAACTGCACATAATCACAAATTATTTTGATAACAAAGCAAATGACACAATATATGTCTAATACGTTCTTATTTGTAAATCATTACAAATACAGAACATTGCAGAACATATTTACAGAGAAATATGTACATAACGAGCACGTATTTTGTTTCATTCGCCACTTGTTTGTAATAAGAGCAATTTTCAGCAAATTTTTAAAAAAATTAATTTTAAATAAAATGTTACAGCCTACTGTATATTACAGAGTGTCGATAAGTACTTAAATAAAATTGCACCGACAATTTTTCATGCAGACATTCAGTACCAGATTTAATTTAATTCGGTCAGTATTTCTTAATGTGGAACCTCCTGACAGACACACAGGCGTTACTTCATCGGTATCCTTGCATGCAAACGAAGCATAGAATGCAGTTCTACCTGATTTGAATCAGACCGATGCTGTATTAAGTACTGTCTAATGATTTTTTGAAACGTGGTATTCGATCTGTGCACGTATCGATAACGTGCTCATTAGTAATCAGTTTGTATAAGAAGAACGTCTCAGTTACGAGGCATTGCTTTCACAAAGTTAAATTGATGCAATCAGAAGGAATGAAAACAAGAGGCAGTCATTTTTGTTGCGTGTGAAAGTTTGACATGGCCACCACGCGCAGGTGCGTGTATTTATTATACAAGTGCCTGATTTATCATCATACCATTACCTAGTTACTCATGTTGATTAAAATCTCGTTACCATTGTTGTGCTTGAACTTTGGCCTTGACAGGAAAAAATATCCGAAGCTAAAACTTCCCTTTCTTTTAATGTTAAAATGTAAGCTAACTTGGTTTTATGGATTCTGTGTGACTGGACGGAATCTCGCATCAGTAATAAAATACCGCGTATCATCGAATCTCGCATCAGTAATAAAATACCGCATATCATCATTATCATTATTAGGATCCAGAATTTCCGAGCGATTTTGACTAAAACCAGTATGGTAAATATAGTTGAAAACATCACATTTTTATTGCAACTTATCATGATTTCGCTGTTAACATATCTCGTTCTCTGAATGGATTTATAGTAAATAACCTGCCATTTATTGTAACGGCGATGCTTCAATTAATGGATTAATTTAAAGATAAATCGTTGTTAATCTGCTAAAATATATGGTGCAGTACACCTGTATCTGTACTCTTCAGTTCGGGTCGTTGAGTCCTTTCTTACCCCCGTGGACTCTAATCGCCACCACGGGACTGAATGAAACCGCAAATGGAACGAAGGAGTAATCTATTCTCGTTAAAGAGGGTCCAGGCCCGACCCTAATGTATATGGCTTCGTGATTACAGTTCATAAGGGAAGTAAGGGCACATTGCAACAGCGCCGTTTGTCTCTTTGTTTCTTTAAACTAGCGCACTGTTGAGAGCAGCGAAAATACCATCACAGTGCTTTCGTCAGTACGGTGATGAACACGGACATACGCTATTTGTGAATGAGATAAAATAATGATATTTCTAAATTTAGAAAAGAACGAAGGAAATTAATCTTTTCCATACAGACACGAGGAATCATGCCTGTGTACTCTCTACTTATTCCATTCAGCATTAGACCGCTGTAATTATCTTAATCAGGAAGCATGCATTACTAGCGACACAACTTGGAAATAGTTACATCACGTTTTTGTAATTTTATTACTTGAATTCTGTTGTAACGTAATGGTTCCAGAAAGGACACGTGATTAATATGTATCACTACGTTTAGTATAATCGCTAATACTACTGAGGAAAAAATCAAATCTGAAATTTGTTGCAACGCGCCACGGCCGTCCCTAAAATCCACACGCACTGAGGGAACGATTGGTTTGAAGTGAAATAACATTCGGAATTCGCAAGACCATGAGAACTGGGAAATTTCACTTAAATTTGATATACAAATATGCACGAAACCCTAAGAAAGAATTTTATTTTGGTCCTGTCGATCTACTAACAATCTCTGGTTTATATTAATAAGTAAATAAATATATATTAAGTATTAATATTACAAATACCATAGATATAAAATCTAAAATAACCAATTTTAAAACGCTGTAGTCTAATCAAGACACGTAACACGAACACCTAGTGAGTTATTATGGGCCTATATGGGTACAGTCTTCTGTAGGCAAAATTATTTTCACTGTCTACAGGCTTGGAAGACTATTGAATAGAAGCCTTAATGAAAAGTTTCCATATTTCTAAACTTTCTTGTAACATTCAGGTAAGGTTGTCCCTTCATGCTGGAATAGAATTGAAGCTTGGTTTAATCCAAGTATAAGTTAGAGGATCAATAGCTAAATAAATGCATGTGACTGCAAGTGAGTCTCCTAAGAACGTTTCTGTGGACTGAACCAAAAACCGCATGAGTTGGCAAAGTGAAGCAGAGGTTAGCGTTCCTTTTCATTGGCATCTCCCAGAACCGCATCTACCAAGCGTTATGCTGTGTGTATGTGAAAAGAAAGGTTTACTTCTTCAGCGTAAAGGGCGTGGAAGAAGATTCTGACGTGTATGCCATTAATCCAACTTAACTTATTTCTTTTTTTTTACTCTTTTAAGTTTTTATTGTTTTATCTGCCGGATATTAAATTTTTAGTTTAGCCTTTCTTACACCAAATAAAAAACAATCCCGCCGGGTATGCAATTTTTTAATTATGGAGTTTATAATTTGGGAGAAATTAGAAATATACAAGTTAGCGAAGTGTATCAGTGGGTTGATATACCATATAACCAGTACCACAGACTTTGTGTTGATATTATACAAAGTTGAAATTAAGTTAATTTATACAGTAGATAATTACGTAATTTCAGGCTCAAAACACAAGCACATTCAGAATAATTTAGTTATTATTGTCGATTCTCATCATCTTACTCCTTACTACAGCTGAAAGTTTTACGTATTAAATTATCGATGAGAAAATGTTTAATCATCGGTTCTTAATAAAGGGAAGAAAAGTTACGCCTGGAATCTGATGAAGCAAATAAGCAGACATTCGTTATTAAAATTATATATTATTCACATACCACTTACTCATTGAGCATTTAATCACTTATATTGTGCAGTCATTCGGCAAAGACCTACTCAGTTAGTTCACTCACCAACTTTATCGCTCAGTCACTCGCCTATTAACTCAGTTATGTGACCTATCGGTTATGCATGCAAATATTAAACCTTGGTTACTGAAAGTAACACTTCGATAATTAAGGATTGAACAAAAATATTGTTATATGTAAGTGCTGAATTATTTTCAAATTGTGTGATGGTGGCAGTATTAAAGTGAGACCTGTCTTGCACTCTCAGGTAAAAATAAGGTTTGAGTATGTCTGAGAACAAATTTCTGAGGAAAAAAGAGGAGGCTTGAAGCGATTACATTGTGAGAAGCCTGATAACGTAATAAAAATTACGGAATTGTTTAATAGAATCACGCAGCACAAATTCTCCAGTACAAGATTCATAATTATAGATAATCAGCGTGATATATTACTAGACTGAAAAATGAAATGGAATCAGATTAGCTTAGCATTTAATAAACATGAAATACATTTTAGTCTAAAGACTTTAAGGAAAATAATTACACAGAAAACGTAGCTGTAGATGGGAGGATAATGTTTACGGATCTTAAGGATTAAGAATTACGTGAACTTGATCCACCTGGTTCAGGAGAGGTCCTGGTTTCGGATTGTTCTGAACACGATACTGAACCTTCGGGATAGGAAAGATGTGGGGAATTTCGTGACTAACTGAGCGGCAGTTAACTTCTCCAGAAGGTCTTTACTTCCTGGATTTAGTTAGTAATCTCAAGTAAATAGTCTCACCGCGGTACTCGAATCGACGAGCCGCAGGTATTAGACGGCTCTCGCAGTTATTCCAACTTGCTACGACGCTGTCAGCAGACACATACGAGACAGGGGAACTGGTAAAGCGGAGGACGAATAATTAAATAAGAGCAGGTGGTGTGGTAACGGCTAGGTTGAGACTACCTCGAAACGTAATTAATTTGCATAATACAGTACTTAATTTTTTTGGTTCTGTGATGTGCACATTTGTTATTTGTTATTCGCTGATAATGGAAATAAGGACCTGGAATAATTTGTATCTGTAAAGTCCAGTTCTCACATTCACAACATATTTCGCTATGAATAAGATCCTCCTGCATCTACGTTTATTTGTACAAAATAGCCTGTTATTAAATGTTTTCAGCCAAACATTTTCCACAGATTACTTGATTCACTCATAAGTCATCGTCAAGATTCTTTATATAACTACCTTAGTACACGTTGCGAAGTTCCTCAACATGTGTTCGTACACTCCGTGTCTCGGCTACTTCACATCTCTTAAGTAAACACAATGTTCTGAACACGTTTCTCTTAAATATATTAGAGCAGTGTACGTACTGTAAATTCGTTTGTGATTTCATTACTGGAAACGACAGTACTTCACTTTTTAACAATCCGATCCAGCTACAACGAACAGAAAAATAATATTTCCAGCATGTCATGTAGACACGCTCTTCAGTTATGAACAACTGTTCGTCCAGGTTATGAGAACACTTCCACGTTTACTCCTTCAAAGCCCATCGATTGCAGCTGTCCATTTGACAGCTTCATGATTTTAAGCACGTCTCTCAACATGCCTCTTATTGTTTCCCGGATAAGTTCGTTTATTTGCTGACGAGCGTATCTGTTGGGTGGTAGTAAGTTTAACTTCTATTCTGGAAGTACCTGGTTCAAACCCCGCCAAACTGTGGCTGTCATTAAAGTTTACCAACGTTTCAGAGGTACTTGCTGCGTCCATTATCAGGGCCTTGATGATGAAGGCAGCAAGGACCTCTGAAACGTCGGTAAACGTCTACTAGACTACGCGGCGCAACAACCCGGAAGACAAGCATCTTCAAAACATTTTTAATTACCACTAACGTCAAACGCGATTTGTGTTGATATCTCGTTAACCTGGCAAACTTCATTTGAAACATTTGTACATTTGTTTGTTATGCCGAGTTTAATGTAAACTTTATGTAAGCCTATCTATCTATCTATCTATCTATCTATCGATCCATTTATCCATTTTTAAAAAAAATTGCCTTGAATTTGTGTTTGAAAATCCCGTCGCCTTCTTCTGCCATTCTGTACTTGCGACGGGTTTCTACTAAAAACACGCTGACACCAGTGCTAATATGCCCAAGGTCGACTAAAACACTCTGACAGGTGTTTTGACAGTTTAAGTAGACCTAGTGCACCCGATGATAACAGGCATCGAACGCATCGCATGTACAAGGGAGATCCATTATTTGATTGTAGCGATGCGTGTAGGTTATATATATATCTTTTGTGCCTGGTAAGATGGGACGAAGTCGGATGTAATTTGTATAGACAAAGTCTTTGTTACCGAGTACGAGCAATATACCATTTTAACCCGATTATGAAGAACAATATAAACAAGAAAAAATTAAGAGAGTTTGCGAGCAAATTTTTGGATCAGGAACGCTAATTTCAAGGATAAAACTGTAAAAAAAATATATATATTTTTTAAATACAAGGTCTGAATACTTTGGCACACTAAAACTGACCTATCGCATTTTATGTGCTGCGACTGAACCAGCCGTGCGCTGGAGCTCAGCTTGCGTGTTAGGCGGGGAGCTTGCCGTCGTGGTACAAAGTGCGAGCTATTTGTGTGAGTAATCATGACCGTTTGTTAACCTACTGACAGCGGGATAAATTTAGATTCTCTGGAGTGGCGTGCTGAGAAGAGAGGAATTAAAATTAGAATATACATAGAACAAAGGGAACGCCAGCCGCTGGCTCTTTGAGGAGCATCCTCGGCCAATCTTAGGCAAGAGAACAGAAAAAAAAACTTTTATCATGTAACATTATAAGAGGCATCAGAAGTATATTGCAAACTAATATATATGACAAGTATAAATAAATACATACTATAAGGTAATTAATTCACAAATTCAGTAAATTTTGCTGATAGTCGTGTCGAACGAGCCACGAAATATTGAGGTTCTCACGACGACGAGTGTGAAGACTGCTGTCTTTTGAAATAATGAATCGTGTGTTCTGGTAGATGCTGACACGTTTCAGAGAATCATACTTCCTCCACCATGGGGCGAAGAGTAAGGACCTGGGGGCACCTGAACCACGCCCAGGGAGGAATGAGGACTAGACACACTAAACACATGGGACAGGAAGTACAGGATGTAGAATCAGGATAGGAAGGGACAAAGGTTACAAGGAACAGAAAGAAGAAAAGCAAAAATGCAGATAAAATAAATGATTGAATATCCGGAAACACGAATAAAAATCTGATATACAGAAGAGAGAAGAAACTCTTCTCTGAAGTTGATAGTCTTCTGTGACATGGCTCCGTTAGTCTGGCAGACGTTTACCGACGTTTTAAAGACACTTGGTGCTTCACAGACAGGTCCCTGATGATGGACCATAAGGCGCAATATTACAGAAGACTACCATCTTCATACTTGTCCCCGTGAGAACGTGAAATCTCACCAAGCTTCGCTTTTTTCAATCTCCTCTTTCATCTAACCCACTTCTCCGCGCACGAATTACTTTTTGCTCTAATTATGGAGTCGGTGAACGCCTCTACACGTTCGTCAGCTTCTAGCAGGCTTCACGACGCAACATCCCAGAATATAAATGTTCAATTGCATATTATTTAATTGCTGTGTATGCACTGCGGAAGTTACTTATCGTCGGAAGAATCAAAAAATTTGTCGGAGAGAAAGCGATAAGACCTTTTTTCAGTTTATGGGAGACAGAGGCGCCCGGTCGTATTGACGGCAGGTTACCGCCCTACTGTGGAGAAGCTCTCGCAACGTTACCAGTGTTTCTAAAGGTGTTTATTTCTCAACACACAAAATCATTTTATAATGGAGCTGTGTACGTAGGTTACTTCCCTAAACAAAACTGTTATACGAATCTTAGAAAAGCACAGTTTAATCTCGTAAATGTGATGTTTCCTAAAATAAAACGATCTAAAGATAAACATAACATTGCTAAGATGCAACTATGTTTACGAACGTGTTGTATAAAGTTGTTTGTTATCGTTCTTTTCAAATGTCCATTATACAAGCAAATCCACAGCCTTATAGATGTTCCGCTCTGTGTTACTGCTTTCAAAATAGGGAAAGGAAGCTGTGGGAGGTATAAAATGAAATTTAATGTTAAGTGGAAACTTAAGCTACCACGTATAACGTGTTAAGCTTTTATAAATGGCATACCTAATAATAGTAATTTTTTCTTACTGATCTGTGGGTCTGCGTAGACCTGTAAAGCGGTATTCTCACACACTCTTTGATCTAGCTCCATTGAACAAGAGACTCTGATAGTCGTTCTGCTTCAAAAGTAGTTTACCGCCATTTATAGAACCCGAAGGTTCATCACCGTTTCAACAAAAATTCGAGATTAGTTTCTACCTTGACCCAAATGAATCAAGTATGCATCCTTACACCCTATTTCTTCAAGATCCATACTAATTGGATTCTGTTGGGCTCTGATGATTGTGTGATATAATCGGGTTTATTGGGTTTTTGAACCTTGGACGTTGGACAAAGTCCAGAAACGCAATAAACCTGACTAACTCCATTTTAATGTTAGCCTGAATCTTCCAATTGACCTCTTCCCTAACGATTTTCAGACTAAACCTTTTATGCATTTCTTATCTATCCCATTTGTGCTATATGCACTGCCCATTTATCGTCATTGATTTTATCCACGTTATAATATCGATGAAGATCAAAGAATTTAGGGATCATTCTATAATAATTTTGTGTAATATCGCTCTTATATAATTTTAACCAATGGTACCAAAGCACATAAAATAATTATGTTTCAATACACCAGTATCAGTTCTTACAAGTCTACATAAAACATTTTGATGTTATAGGTCTGGTTGCTACCCTTTATCTTCTATACGTCTTCTTCCACGTTAATTGGTTCGTAGTTTATCGTATCATTTATAAAGGGCACTTCTAACGTCATATTCGGTATACTGTAAATGCCGCTGGATTCGATGCATTTCCATGTAACTATCGGACCAAGTGGGTCACAGTCCACGGAGTTGGACACAAAGATCCCGAGAGTACTACGAACAGAATTGCATTCTTAAGCCACTATATAACAAATCCAGACAGAACTGAGGAGACGTGTTGCCAAGATAATTGAATTCTTTAGCATGAAACTGGTGCAAGCAAGAAGAACTCGTTCTGTTATTTTATTTAGCAGATAACTTGTCCCGGACATTTTGACACAAGATTAACGCCGGTAGAGTTACAGATGACCGTCATCTGGAATACTGAGCCGTGTGGTCTGGTAAGGCGATCACCTGGTGATGAAGGTAGCAAACACCTCAGAAACGTCGGCAAACGTCTACCAGACTACAGGGCGCAACATCACACTCGCCACCTTTAGAACCTGAAATCTCACAATGTATTTAGAGTTATTTAGTCTATGTTTCTGTGAACTCAGTATTAACTCGTCTTCACGTCTTTTAAGTTTCTATTTGTTCTCTAGGAGCTTGTAAAATAAAGCTGAACATACCTCATTTTAGCCGCAGTCTTTTGATTCCTGACATTAAGACAGATAGTAACTAGTGTCTTTATTAGAGACAAATTACGTAAATGGATGTGAATGCATACTGTTTTTCTTTTACATTTAAAGTAATAAGCAGATATTCTAAATTTAAGATTCGATTTATTGGACACGTGTATGGCGCCACAAAGTTAGCGTCACTCACAACTGATTTATGCTTTGTTTACAGAAGCACTTCTTTGTGGGGCTGAAATGACGTCTGTTTCCAGTTCCCAGGGTCTTGTTGGATACAGACAGCGTGTTCTTAAACACAGTTCTGTTGAGATTTCAAGCTCTCGTGGAAGCGAGTAAAAGATGATCGATTGTCTTCTGGACTGTTGCGCCGTGTACTCTCATTGACCGACGTTTCAGAGGTGCTTACTACCTCGAATAGAAGGGCGATGAGTACTTTACTTTAGGACCGAAAACTAATGTCGCTGGAAAAATTCATGGCTTCTGATAGTGCGACATAATTTGTTCTATGGCGGTGGTTCAGATGTAAGATTTACTCTAGGACAACAAAATTGCTGCTGCACACATGCTCGAGATTTGTTAATAAAGTGGAGGGCATTTTGTAAGTGACCTTTTGCGACTATAATTTTATAACATGATTACTTTTAGATACGATATTTGGATTAAAATGGCTAAGGAATTTCTGATGTTATTATATTGATACTGATAATGTCAGTAATAATCATGAGTAAGTACAAGGCGCTTCATTTTTCATATTCTAGTACGATACTTTTTAATTTACGTGGTCTGTAATGTTTATTGAAGTTTTGTAATGAAAATATCTTTCTTTGGAATATTGTGCCGATTTAATCTTTGAAGTTATTTCGAATACAGTTACTTGATTTTGAATAGAAAATATACCTGTGTGGTGCTCAGATAAATATGACTTTTCTCGAGTAAAAAACTTATTTTGAAGTTCCATGCAACAGAGGGACCAGAAGTATAGATTCTTTGTTGTGTGCGATTACGTATTCATTGCACATTTTAAATGCAAATCTGATATTTATACTCTGTCGTATCTCTGTCTTCAGGGAAAGTTTCCTTTACTGGAAAGCACGAGAGTACAGTACCTTACCTTCACAGATACTAAGATAGCAGAAAGTGATTCAATAAAAACTGAATAAAAGTTACACATCATATTTTAATCTTCTGTCTGCATCTCAAGTTTAACAGATCTGTAACTTCAAATTCGTTATATTTCAGAAGTTAAATTTAAACTGTACTGCTGTAGATAACTGAATAAGTTTATTTAAAAGATTTGTGTGGTTAATTTTAAAAAGGCAAACGAAAATAACTATATTGTGTTTCTTGAAAACAATAAAGTAGCTGTATCAAGGAGAATACTAAATTATTAGTGTGATTTTATTCCAAATAACACTGTCATGTTTGAAAACAATTAGACCATACAAAGTGATATAGACAGAACAATATTTTTTAGCTGTAAAATTTGATAGGTCGAAATAACCTAGGACTTGGTATACCGGCCGCTATAATAACTTAAAGTGGAGTTTTGGTGGTAACTGCGATGGTACATAACTTGACTATGAGACTAATTGGTGGATTACCAGGTTGTAAATCCACAGTTCATGAAGAAACGGTATAAGGAGTAAATTAGCTCAAAAATAATAAGTATGTCATCAGGGGTACCCGATTTGAACCTTTCCTGACTAATACTTTCGTAGTTTTCGGTCCGTGCTGAATTACTACTGCCTTTCGCTCTAATAAGAAAGGGAAGAGGTGCTATTGGGCTGACATCAAACCCCTGCGCTTCGAATTTTCGACACAGGTATTTGTCTTACTGCCAAAATTATTGAGAAGAATGCAGCTGATACCCGGAAATACTTTCCTATGAAGAAGCATGTACGTATCATGTAATTAAACTATGAAAATTAAAGTCGAAATAGGGCGTTATGTAAAGTGATTCTTAAATGAATTAAGGTCACTTAAACTTACACATGGAAATGACGGTGCAATTTGAGTGTCGTATGTCAAGATTTGCCGAAATGCAATAAAGGACTCAACAAATTTTTCGTAAAACTTAATGTTGGAACCTAAATAAGAAGACCTTTAAATTAAACAAACTACATATAAATAAATACGTGGGCATTCACCACAACGAGTTTGATTGAAATTGATTTAGTAGTCGGGGCTCTATTTCTAGCGGAAATGACGATTCTGAAAGGTGGTTTTGGAACTCATTGGTTTTTCCTTTTCGAAATGCACCTAATAAAATGGATTGGGTGACTTACTATAGGAGAAAATACTAAGAATCTCACCTTTGAGACTAGGGACTTCTCACACTACAAATCTTATATGTCCTGCTTGAAGCCCGAGACGTGTGTGAGTCAAAGTCATGTGACAGCAGCTACCTGGAGTACAATACTTCTACCCGACTCAAGTCTGTTAAGCAGACAACGGCAGAAGGACGTCACATATTGACTGAAATTCTCCGTATAGCATCTGATCTGCTAACATAACAGGCTGACACAAAAGTGTCTTTGCTTGAGCTTGTTTTTTTTAAAAATATCCTTATTTATTTATTTATATCTTCGCTACTTTATTTTGCCCCCCCCCCCATTTATTCCTTCCTTCCTTTCTTCCTTCATTCCTTGCAGTCATGTTGATTTTTCTACCTTGCTACGCGCTGTTATTTTTAGCAGCAGGTCGCATTATCAGTAGAATAATGCGTATTTGAAATGCTGAGGGCAAAAATCTACCTCAGCTGTTCGCCGTTAAGAAACAAAGCGTGTCCAGTGGAGCCGTCCCGGTTAATCCTTGAAGATTGCCTTTGTTCGGATATGTTATGACTCACGCTGGCCTAAATCTCTTGTAGCTTTTATGTTTGGATTACCCTGCAGTGATTGAGCTGGCTACTGTCCGTAGCTTGACTCTATTCGAATTTAATGGCAGTTGTTTGCTGGACGTATTATTATGTGCTCATAAAACGTCACAGCATTGCAGTAATTCTTTTATTCTAGGAGACGGCGCTTGTGAGATTTCTGAGTTAGTACAACTCGACGTTCTGTAACATTTAGAAATTTCATGGTTCCTCCCAGACTGTAAAGTAATTATCATATTCTTTAAGGTTTGTGTCTGTAGTGACAATTTCAAAGTGATACCTTGGTATGTCCCCTTAATGCAAGGGAGGTAGGGTCTTGTATATTTCGAGGTACCCAACGCCGTCCTGCCCTCTCTTCTAAGGACTTCGCTTCTTGATTGCTGTTATGATGTCGACTACATTGTTTCATATTTTATTAGCATGATGTGCATAACGTGAAAGTATAATGGGAGGTCAAGTCTGCCTCACTTCCCATTCTCATACCGGGCCTCTGAATTATTCAGTGGATGTTGGTGGGATTTTCTGTACACTGAAATAATCGGTTTAAAATATTTTGATCCCGTCAGTACTTGTAGCCCCTGCTTTAAGTTACGTGAAGCACAAGTCATTTTTTTTAAAAAACGATGTTCTGTTCATAAAGATTGTACACGATCTGTGTGTATATATGACATATATCTAATTAAGATTTGTGGCTTCTATTCGAAATATTTCTCAGCACTTAACAAATACAATAATAAAATTAACAGCTTTCAGATCTGTAATATCAGTGGATAATACACCAACTGACAAATTTGTTCGCTCACGAAACATGATGTGGGAATTAGTTTGTTATATTATTCGCATGCTTGACGAAATTACCACCTCGAAGCTGTTATGTACTTACCTAGAGATGTATCGTACGCATGAAGGTATTCTGACGTCATGAACTGGTTGATGAGAGAGGACTTTCCGACACCCGCTGAGCCTAACATGACGACCTTGTACCCTGTCGGCCCCGGATTGCTGGTGCTGGATTCTCTCGAGGAAGCCAAAGACGTCGTGGCACTGGTTCTGGCTGAGCCAGGGTAGGAACTGCCACCAGTGGTCACCACTGCTCCTCCACCAGCGGTCAAATGTTCCGTGCTGCACACAGCAATCAAAAACGCATTTTATTTAGTAATTCGAAAGTTGACTGTTAGATGTTTAAATGTTTGTATGGAGAAGGCAAAGGTAGACTGGTTACGTTTGTAACTTTCTGTATTAGTCTTAAATTTATTCCTCGGCCGTAAATCGGCCTCTTTTCAAGAGGCTTCCCCTCCACAATTTTGAAATTTGTTCTTGTTTTCCCAGCCGGGTGCTCTATTTCTAGCTCATACTAATGTCTGCAATTTTCATGTAACTTACAGGAAGTTTAATGGTTGCATAGAAGTCTCATCTACTTGAAAGCACAGTTTACACTGTGTAGAATGAATGTCTTCTGATAGTTTGGAATAACCTGAAGCAAAACCACGATGATTAATGGTTTTCTTGTCGACGACGTCACTTTGCTCCGTAACTTAGGTTTGCAGCAGTGCAAATTCCCCTCGACGTAAAGTAGGCTATTATTCTTTAATGGAACATGGACTAGCTCAGCAGTAGCGCGTCTGACTCTCATTCGAGTTGTATCGATATCGAGATGGAACTCGCTGACTAACGGTCTGCTTTGAAAACTCCGGGGCACAAAGTTAAAAGGTACGAAGCCCGACAACTTCCATATTTTTCTCACCGAGCACCACCATCCTTTCATCTGATATTTGGTACTGAAAAATCAAAGGAAACTTCGCATTTTTCACGAGTGAAGTCACTAACTTATACCACAAGTTAAAGAACTCTTATTATTTTGGTGTATGCAAGTGGCCATTTATAATAATTTATAGGGTACTCTGGACTTTGCATTGTGGGAAACTACAATTTTAACTATCTTTTGTTTTCGGACTTTAAGCATGACCTCTAGTTCTGAAGGAAGAACACAGTATTGGATCTAATAAAGGTGACGTAACATAGGAATGTAGAAAATAGATCTAAGTTACGAAAAGCGACATGCATTTTGTGCACATAGTATTTTTAGGGTGATTAGAGGCATCATGTGGGAATAGTATAGGCATAACATGAATAAAACAGTAATAAGTGACTGCACAATTTTGGTCAAGAGTTCGTGGAAAGAGACGCTTGGGATACATACGAGTAGACAGGATGATAATATTAAGAAAACAGTGGACTGAATTGAACTGTCTCGGAATAGAAACCAGTCCACAGGCTTCGTGATGAAGATGATAAATCTTTGGTGTTATGAAAGCAAAATGTTTCTAGATGGAGTTGTAATCCCCTAACGGGTTTCATTTGAACTTATTAAGAAAGATGGTGGGATGGTTGGTTAGTTATTTATGCCCGAATAACAGTAACATGAACAAAAAACAAGAAGAAAGTTATGCAATTAATAAGTTGCGTAAAAAAACGATAAAAGTGACTTTGAAAGCGTTTTCATAACCAAGAACATTGTTTTAAAAAATATGTGTGTACAGTAGGCGGTTTGTTTTATCGTTATTTTTGAAACTGTTAATAATGAAAGAGAATTCCTATTCGTTGTAGACAGAGAGAAAGGGATATATATATATATATGAAGACGACTGTCTTCTGAGATGTTACGTCCCATAGTAAGGTAGAAATTAACCGACGTTTCAGAAGTGCTTCCTACCTCCTTCATCAGCCCCTAATTGTTAACGTTTAGAGAAAACTTTATTACAAAATTTATAGACAGGCCTACGTTTATAATCTGTTGCTAAAATTGTTTGGCATATCGCAATTCTCAAATTGCCCGTTATGTTCGTGTTTAGTTTGAAATGTATTGATGCTCCGCACAGTAGTTTTGTAATTTACAGTCGACTAATTATAGACTATTCGTATCTCGCGCAAACTGCATTATAACTCGTCAGAAGACAGAAGGCCTCCATCCACATGGTGGATCGATAAATTCATAAATACGTCGTTTATGACTACATTAACTGAAAATTGCATTCTTCTTGTGATAGTGATTAGCGTTTAATCATGAAATACTAACAGCAAACTAATTAAATGATAACGGTAATTATTGTCGTAGTAGTAGTAGAAGATACAATAATGGCAGTAGTAGAACTAATAATGATATCCTTTGTAGCGATAACAGTGTGTCGTCGGTATTATGTTATGTTTTAGGACTGTGTTATCTGATGATTTTATTCAGCGATTAATTATTACGGATGTCACCAAATTGCATGCTTGAAGGTAACAGCAAAATTGTGTGTTTTACAAATTGAAATAAATTCGTAGTACTGTTTTAGGCCGTCACTATTTTCTAATATAAAAGCTAGAAATATGAATAAAACACGAAATGTGAGAGAAATGTGAAGTTTTATGTGCGTGGTGATTCAGTTTGTCTTCCATTCGGCATTCAAGTTCTTGCTACGGCAGTGAGAAGCATCTGAAAGCTGGAGACTGGAAAGTGCATGTGCATTTTCGAATAAAATTTTCCATGTCACCGATTTTAACTCTGCTTGTTACTTGTTTTAGTTACCTCCACAGCTGAAAAACTTCACGGGGCAGCAAGAAGATAATCGATATCTCAAATTTTTTGCGTACGTCTGAATTAAAATATTGTCTGCGTCTAAAGTGGTTCTATGCTCGAAGACCAAAAGTAAAGGTGTAGACGCTAGCACCATTTCAAATTCGGGTGGTCCCCGTTTCCAGTGTTGGCCCCGAAACTGACTATCCCAGTTGAGGTTTCTTTGTGGTTTCCGTCAATCAGTCCAGCCAAATCCTGGGATAGTATCTCAACATAGCGCACATCAAAACCCTTTCCTCTTCACCATTCCACTGTCTGACGCTACATAGCCTGCGAAGTTATTAAACTTCGTTAAATAAGACATCAAGTAACGAGCATCTGCTCTCACAAAACGTATTTGTTACTTAATTCCGCTAATCTGCCCTTTTGAAAGCACACGAGAAGTAAAAGTCTGATCTGTTATTTTTCCCGATGTAGCCGCGTCTGGTCTCTTTGTCTTGAAGACGCTTTTGATAAATACCTAAGTCACAATCCCGTTACACTCAGTTACATCCGTGAAGTATGCATTTATTTTGCAGAGCGCTCATATCCAGACGCTCTCCAGTATTTTATGATAACACGCAAAGAGAAGAAAGCACAAATAAGTATAAATAGTAAAAGCTGTTTCAGTTGACAAGTGGATTTCAGAGATTCGCAGAATTAAACGACGTGGATTCAAAAATTGCTTAACAAAATAGACGTGTGTGTAACATGTCGCCGTATAGACTACAGAGGTCAGTGACTCGTGGTTTTGTCATAGCTCAGGTGGTTGGTCGCCGACTTCTCACCGCAAAGGCCCTGGTATGTACCCTGGGGGAATTTTTAGTGGACAAAGTTTCACCGGGACAGGTTTATATCCAAGTCCGTCTCCTTTGTCCTGGAAATGTCATTCCAACTCTGCTCCATATTAATTCGTTTATCATCTGGGGGATGTACAGTGGGCACAGAGACATAGTATTATCCCATCGGAACTGTTACAGTGACACGATGACTCGTCATGTACCGTCCCAGGATCAAAATAATTCTCGGAGCTGAAATTTTGTTGTTTTCGATTTTCGTATGAATTACCACACGACACTTTACGAGGATCCGTCCTTAAAGACGCTGTAGTGCGTCCAGTGTCGCTAGTTTTGCTCATATGTCGCATGTAAGTTGTGTTGTTATCACAGAAAGTTGGTAACTGTTAAGATGGGGAGATATCCAGAGAAGTGATTTCCATACCGAGTTTCATTGAAATCTATCAGTGCCATATTTGGATCAGGGGGAAGAATGGACATACGCTGTGTGATAAAATAAAGGCTAATGAGAGGTGTTAGTAAAACAGCATCGTTGGTTTTCGCCCATTTAATAATAATCTAAGTACAGCCTCTTCAATTACGCACCGGATGAAACTCTTAGTTGCATGCGCTTATTTTATGTACAGGATTGGGTTCGTGTCTTTAACAGAGATACTCTCCCAGAAAACACAGGCATAATTGAATATAATACTGAAGTTATGAAAACGACCATGACAGTTATAATAATGATTATCGTCTTTTCAAAGTATAACTCTTAAGATAGGTCCGGTTTGAATGTGTCTGCTTCGAGCTACGTTTTATGAAATTTAGGAAATGTAGGAAAGCGAAAGAATGCTCCAATCCTGAATACACTGTTCCCAGACGTGTACCTTGAATTTAGTGTCTATTTATTTCAGATATGTTGAAAAATGTAATTAACAATTAAAATATTACGCTGTTTAAAGAACAAATAAACCTCATTCCAAGATCTGGGATATTAGACTGAAGATGAAGCATGTTATATTATTCCTTTCTGTTTCCAAAACAAACACTTTGAACGAAATACTAACTAAAAATTATGAAGTTCTTCGTTATATAATTTTCTCTATTCTTCTGAAACTTTTTTATTTTTTAGGTCCAGATAATCTCCTCAGCAATTACAACGCAATATAAATAGTGTGCCGAAATGTTAATTTACCTTTCATCTCCAATTCGGTTGGCAAGTCTGAAAAAAGAAGAGATTGTTTGTCTTAATATAAATCTGTTATGAAAATAATTTTCTACTGCTACTCATTAGTATAGATAATTAAGAATAAATAGAAAATCTTATTTCAGTCAGTACATGGTAAAGGATTACTCTTCCACGAAAGCAAAAATTGTAACCAGGTGAACCTCGGTTTTACAGAAGCAAGAATTTCGAAGCTCTCTCTTGGTATCAGTCTGCCAGTTCATACAATTTTGCTTAAGCTTGATCGATTTCGGTCTTTAAATCTTGACTGTTTATCTAAGATACATTTTAACCTCTTTTTATACCTGTGAACAATAAATGTACACCAATAGAAACGAGGGAAGCAAAGTTACAAACAGCGCTTTTTAAAATCTCTCTTGCGCTCAGGTATAGGGCAACTTTCTGCTCTTATTTAAATGAATATTTGGTAATAATTTTGTGTGTGAACTATAAGGTGGCAGGTGGTTTAGTTTATAGCAAGCTTAAGATAACGTCATCACGACTCACTGCCAAACTTCGTATCTGTGGAAACATCCTAAAGGAAGCGAGGGTGTGAAAAGGGTGTGTGGCTGTCTGCAGTCTTGAGGCGTTTAATCTCGTGGCAGGGATTCTGTGAATTCGCCTCATGACAAAGTTGTCACTCGTTCATCGTTATCGCCTTGTATTCAGAAAGGAAGCCTCGATTTCGGACGTATGTACTGTCGTGGGAAATTTGCTTTGTTAGTTCCTGGATTATTTTACCTGCACTGTATTAACCGAACACGCCAATTAGCATCGAATGTAGTGAAAGGTTGGACGCGAATTTTTATCTGTGAGAAGGAAAATGATTGTTTCTCTATTTTATGAGTACGTTTAACGTTGTGTTTTCTGGCCAGATGTTCCATTGAGAATGGCTGTATTCTGGGTTGTTGGTCTGTGTAGTCTGGTCAGGACGATAGCCCTGTTGATAGAGATGGCAGGCATTTCTGAAACGTCTGTAAAAGTCTACCGGACTACACGGGGAAACAGTCCATAAGACAGCCATATATTAATACCCGTCGCCGCGAGAAACTAAAATCTCACAAACCAGGAATTATTTTGATCTAATTGGACACGTTTTGTTAGTTGAGCTTGCAGAGAGTTTTGTAATAAATGTGATTTTATAAACTGTATACAGTTTTATAACTAATTGCACAGCGAACATTTATTGACGTTTCCCGGATGTGTTTTCAATACAGAACAATCTTATTTTTCATGAATATTTAAATTCGTCATTTACGAGCTTGACCCTGCAAAACATTGTAACTAATTTCCTATAAATTCCCAGAAATGTAACTATATTAATGAAAATTACTTACTCTATCATTTATAAATAAAAAAGATTGATAACTGGTATGGGACCAGTGTAACATATCGAGCTTTTGATTCCAGTTTTGCAATTTTTCCCCTTTTAGACCACGATGTAGCGGTGCATTATTAGCCTCATCAATTCCGGTGAGTAATTTATGGCTATAGGAAGCCATGATTCTTCTTTTATTATGAATATGTGGATGACGGTTCCGCTCACTACGAAGCATCAGTCAATTAATCAACGAACCAGTCAGTACTTGGTCAGCCATTGACCAACCACCACCACGGGCCAAGAATTTGATGCGTTCTGTCAAAGAGTCAGATGATTGATACGTTATTTGTCGACACTGATTTAATTACTAACGTTATATGTTTATAATTCCTGTCTTTGATAACTGGATTGTGATGCAATATAATTTCCGTACGAACTGACTAAACGTTTCTTATAGAAGAAACTGAATTTTCAGTTTCACTGTTACCAAAGCCAAAGTGACAATCCTTAGCAGAACGTGTGTATAAAATATTAATGACTTATTGTGATTGATCTCTGTAAGGGGATTGTGATATTATGCAGCATTGTATCTTCCCTTAAATTTGTACTTTTCACCACCATTGCTATCCCTTGGATCATGCCAAATATATCCCATTTCTCTTTTATTTAATTCAGGTCTTGAGTAGGTTTCTCGTATCGGTAATGCAAATATCACCTTGAGACCAGGAAGTTACCTGTTGAGAGAAGTCGTACAACCAGGTAGAAGCTAGTCAAGACGTACGTTAATCAAGTAATCGTCGGAAAGTCGGTCACGCAGCCAGTTACTGTGAAATTGTGATGGTTGTTGGACCATGCTCTTGCTTGCGATGTAAACCATCTATTCCAGGAGTCGAGCACAGAACGAGGCTGGTTTATTTATAAGCGTTTCTTTAGAAGTCTGTTTACTAAGCTCAAACAAGTAGGTACGTTTCTTTTAACATTGTACCTTCTTAGAAAACATAGTCCGTTAAAAATAACTCTACTAAAAAAATGGCATATTTCTCGCGATTTTTTTAACCCCTTAGAACCGAAACTTTTCTAAATAATATTTAAGAACTTAGTCCGTACCGCAACGAAAACACAATCCACCACTGTTACGGAAATAAATTTGTTAATGCTGTTTGAGGAAATACAAGGAAGTACAAAATGCAGGATTATCGATTGTTAAAATAGGTGTTACATATATCACTGCAATCTAAAGGGCTAAATTGTTTATAAAATACAGGTTTTCCAAGAAGATATATACACACAACCATTACATACGTCAGCATTGTGTGTACGTCTCTTTTTGGACGACCTGTATGCTTGCTGTTGGTATGGAACGAGTGAAAACACGTAGGTGCTGCTGTAATAACTGACTTGCCGTTTGTTTAACATCTTCGCCATACGCCACCAACATCTGACGTTTACGGCATCAAATGCGAACAGATTGATTCCGGTGAATCCAGAACGATACAGCTGAAAGCTTTCGTGGACTACTACTGTAAGGCGTCTTAATGTCCTAAGAATACCCACAATGCATGTGACGAGAATGTAAATGATATTTTGCCTAGTAGAAATATGTACGATTGTAAACGAACCTCAGGCCGTGAAATTGCATTGCATCTTGGTAAGCCACACAGTTGTCAGTCAAAGACGCTTTTATTTTGAGTGGAATTTGACAGTAACCATTCTTAAATGCTTTTTATTCTGTAGTTTTAAATAAATTAGTGTCATGCCTTTATATTTAACGAAAGTGAAGTGGTGTAACACATAGTTGAAATGTGTTTCAGGATCTATTTTAGTATTTAATAACAGTGTAGTAGTAATGCGGTAAATGTAAAGATGACCTGAAGATGGGTTTATAACCCGAAACATATCATGGCAACTGAATTAAATACTAAAAATAATTCAAAATTGTTGTGTGTAGACGGATAAAGATAACATTTTAGATACATCTGCTTGTCTTCAGTCGCGTGATGGACTAAGTAGCAGATGTGACGTAGGGCGTGATCATCCTCCACTGTTACCCATAAATCAACTCGAGAATGGATAATCCGATTTTAATTCAATTTTAAATTGGAGAGATTTAAGGCGAAGTGTTGAAACATTTCAATTTTTATTTCCATTGGGCAGTTTTTACTATCACTTTGCATAGGATCATAAATGCTTGTTTGTGCTTTTCTCCAGTACAAAAATGTCACGCAAACTATTTTTTTTACTTTCCTTGGATAAAAATATAAATATGTTGCATAAATTGATTTTAGCTTATTTTTATAAGTATGCAATACTACTAATTAGTTACAGATTATTATAATCAAAGTTGACGTGTGCACTTAATTTCAGTTTTCGTCCTCCGTCTGGCGTCACCTGACATTTCCCCACCACGGACATTTTGTGTGAAATCGAAGCAGCTGGACTTAGTCGTAATAGAAAATAGTTTTAAGTTCTGGCCAGACACAGTAAACTGGATTTTTGTACAATAATTAAGAAACATGATTTTGGTTCACAACTGAAACACGAGTTTGTAGACTGTTTTGTTATTGTGGACATATTCACAGAAAAAGTCCCAATTATTAAACACAACTGAAATCTTTTCTACAGTGCTACAAGTCAACTTTCATCTAACCTCATATTTCTTTTTTGAGATTCCATAATAGTTATACGGTTACCATCACGAGCCATTTTCGTACTGATATGTTTACACTTTGTAACAAAAAGCAACAACGTTACTAACTTACAGAATTACGAACATATAAGTTAACTGGTCGAATTTATTTCTCAATTATGATATTAATATTTAACTTCCAGCACAAAAGAACAAAACGCGAGGCAGCCGTAATGTATGTATGCATGGGTCAGTTGCACAGGTAAGCCACGGCTTACTGATCGCCCTAATCGAGGAGGCAAGGACCTCTGAAACGTTGGTAAACGTCCACTAGGCTAGGTGATGCAACATTCGCATCATTACGCAACATTTCCAGGGCCTGTCTTTAGACGAGACCTACATGAGACGAGTAGATATTTCCAGTCCAGTGCACGAGTTGTAATGTCAGCGACCTCTGAGTTCGGTGCGCCTTATGGGATTGTCCTGGAGGATTGGACTAAAATGCAGGAAAGGGGGTTTTGTTGCACTGCGAGGGGGGAGGTAGAAGGGGGAAGATTTAAAGAGGATACGATGTTTGGAACATGCAGTGTTTCTTAGCTCCTTCGAGTTTGCTGTTATTGATCTGACTACGCCATACGAAGACCCACTAGTATAATATTTTTCGAGTAGCTGAACGATAAGGCATCAAACTGGTGGAGTATGAGAACGGCCGAAACTAAAATAAAGACAGATCCTTTCAAAGTAAACACTGAGACACTAAATGTAGAATTTCAGCCCCCGTCTACCGTGAAATATTCGGGATCACAGAATTTAGATGTCTCCCGTCAAAATACAGTTGATTTGGTGCTTTAATCACGAAGGGATCAACACTGTTTAATGTTATTGATTGTAGGCGTACGTGTAAATGGTACAACTCTCTCCGAAAGTAATCGATTGGCCGACGATGGTATTATCGCTTTCTGGACGTTCCCGTTACTATGTAACTGACAGCGCTGCGTGTAGATTGATCTGAAATTTTCGTGACACGGATCCATAAGAGTGGCTAGCACCTGTGAGAGACCGTGACTTGTTAGAACCGACGTATCATTACGATCACAAGGTACGAAGAACCCACAAATGTATACGTTGATTTCGTTTACGTTTGAACATCCTGTGTCGATTGTTATCATGGACCGATAAATAGTAGCTGCTATACCTAGCGAATTTTAAATTTGGAAGAATCAGATATTTTACGTTTTAATATCATCAGTACGATTAGTAACGATGTCTTCATAACATTTTACGCAGACTCAAATTTAGGAGCGTTCGCAAGTGAAGGCTCTAAAAATGTCATGCCTTAAAGTCACTGACTTTGCGTTTCATGAAACAACACAAAAATTGCTTACCGGATTTTCATTAAATTTGATACGGGGAAGATTTACGTCAGTTTTTTCTAAATATTCCAATTTTGGTTGAAATTGGACAACCATAATGGGCCGTGTACATGAAAATTTAATATGCGTTTCTGCACGCTGATGTGACCTCGGGAAATGCCTAGCTAGACAGGTGCCAGACGCCCTATCCATGAATGTCATTGACCCCAGATAACAATGACGTCATTGACGGCAAATTAATTGTAAATTCAGAGGCAGAGCGAAAACGCGATCATTGTTACACGGTGTGTAAATTTCCTAACTTGTTTATATTCCTCAAATAATTATGTGATAAAAATCTAGCTTTACGAAGCGATCTCATATGGTCTCACTGTTGCTTGCACGTCATGAGTTAACAGTTACTGTTACTGTAGGTTTCAGGTATCAACTAGGAGAGACCTCCGGTTATATTATCTTTATAACAATTTTAAATAATATTGGCCAGTCTTTGTGTATAATATTCATATTCATGATGGAGTTATGGGACTGGAAAATGAAACGACATACGCACAGCTTAGCAGGTAGTTCAAGAAGGACGCTCTTTTCTTTCGACTTCTGAACAGAATTTGAAAAGATTGAGAACCGAGATTTGTCAGATTATCTGTTTTCTTCTGTGCTTATTCCTTCCTGTTTTATTTGTTACTTATGACACTCCTCACAGGGCAGCAGCGACGTAGGTCATGAATTTGCTATTTTTAGCTCCTCAGAAGTACTGTAAGTCTGACAGCCTCTTCAGTCTCGGGTTTTATATTTAGTCGCCGTCAATTCATTGGCTTTCTGTGTGAAACGCTTGGTTCACATGTCGTTAAAGTAGTTGTAAAGCGCATGAAGCATTCGTTCCATACAAAGAGTCAACACGCCAACACTTCCTTTATTAAGTCTTCTTCGCTCTTTCGCTTGCTAAGAAGAGAGAAAAGCCTGTTTGGATACTTAACTCATTTGTTTGCGTATTTAAGTAAAGTCTGGTATAAAACTATAATGTGCAAAGAATGTATTACGATGATCAAATTAGTGTTGTATGTTTATTCAATTACATTTTTTTACTTTGATTGCATTTAATAATAACAGTATTACATGAAGCTCGTCTCAAATGCCTGTCTTTATGGTGATAGGAGATTGGTAAGCTCAGACAACCGGGTTTGGATCCCCGGCAAGGTCAAAAGATTTTTCTATTAGTCTTAGCGTCCAGATCGGTGCTAGAGCCTACACAGACTCCCATGAAACTGGTGGTAAGGGCCCTTTCCCCGGGAAAAGTAGCCGAGGTGTAAAGCTGACCACACCTCACCATCCACTGCTGAGGTCAAGAGAAAATGGTTTGTCTTGACTACCGCAAGCCTCTTCTGGCATGGATTGTGTTTCTTAGGAGTCAGGGAAATCTTTACCTCCACAGTGCTACATCCCACAAGACAACCATGTTCACATTGTCGTCGTGAAAGCCCCAAATGTCATAAATTATTTCGTTAAATGGCTGATTACTATTTCATAAGGGCATCAGTATTCTCCCTTGCAGTGTAGAAACATAAAAGTTGAATCTTCACCCAGCTTAGCGTGAAACATCAAACTGAATGTTAAATACTGACTGATGAGGGTTACGAAATGCAAGTGTCAGCTTTATCTTACAGTTTCACGTTTCAAAGTCATTAACGTCAGTATATGAAAGGCACGAGACGTTAAATTTAACGCATCATTTACCAAATGCAGCTGGCGATAAAAAATTTTAAAATACGGAAGGGTTAGTCAACTAACGTGACACCTAATATCTGTTCTGATTGACAATCGGGATGAATTTGAAACTCAGCACGAAGAGAATGGTAGATGTAACGCAGACGTCCTTTGAGAGGGATCACACAACCACAAGGCTTGTGTTATAATAGGGTAACAGGGAAAAGAGGGCAGACAGTCCATGACCTGAATAGAATTTGAGATCGCGAACAGTGTCTGAAGAAGTCTCAGGCTTTTAATGGAATCTAACCTCTAAAATCTCTTATACTAGCACTAATTATCGGAGAGGCTGACACAACTGCAATGCGTCTGACCTGAATTCGTGAAGTACCGAGTTCGAATTCTTGCCACAGCTTCAAAATTGTGGTCAAGATAATTCGTGATATTTCTCACTTCTTACTCAGAATTCCAGTAGCGGGCTTAGAAAGTTTTATCTTGCTTCGTTCCTCATCTTTCCCAATCCCAATTGGATGCTACATAATCACCGGCGTTGAAACGACGTCCTTGAATAATCAATTCTTCGTTTCACATGGAAGGTCTGACTCATAAGTTCAGAGACGAAGCCCTAGACAGTGGATAAACAATCATAATGCCTGTATCTTTGCAAGAATGTAGTCACTCATACTATACGTTATTTGCTGGTGAAACGTACAGTGCAATCTCTCAGTATAGAGAGAAACGAACAGGTTAAGTAGAGCAGAAGGTAAATGTAGAGAAACCTAACATCGAACGTGGTAATATGAAGAAATAGCAGTTGCATAGTGACAGAGACGAAGTGCTGTTTGCCTTTTCCGTGATTTTCAACTGCTTCTATATTATTTGGTTAATTAAGGATGGGCCATTACCCGCATACACAAGACCCCACAGATTTTTGAAATTTGGGAATGATAAGGAAATAAATATGTCCTTATTAGCTTACGAGGCTCAACCCAGTGACAGTGAGGGAGTTTGGTACAAACTACATTCAAATAGTTTAATTAATGAGAGAGTTTTATTAGAGGGGGAAGGATAATATTGAAATGGATATTAAAGAAATAGGCTAGGATGGTGTGGGCTAAACTTGTTTCATTCAGGAAAGGGATCAACGGAGGGCTGTTATAAAAACAGTACTGGACCTTCGGTGTGCAAGAAAGTCAAGACATTTCTTGTCTACTTGGGCAGCTGTAAGTTTCTCAAGAAGGAATCTGCTCCGTGAAGCGAGTTTTCTTAGAATTTACTAATGAGAATATACGTTTTTATAACAGTGGCTTTGTAAGGAAAATACTGAAGTTTGCCCATAGTCTATCAGAATGGTTCATCCTGTAAATTTGTGTTCTCATTAAGAGTAGAAATGAGTTTTTCTCGTTTAATAAGAATAAAAGCGACACTGTTGTAAACTTCAGGTTTTCAAAACACGTAAAATAGACATACTGTACAGTGATATTTTTATAATACTGTTTATTTATGTGGTTTATTTAATGACGCGTTGTCAGTAGTTCAGACTTTATAGCGTCGAATGGTAGGATGATTAATGAGTTGGAAATAGTAGCTATGGGCGGAAGCGGCCGTGGCCTAATTTAATGTACTCTCAAGGAATTCTCATGGAGGGACTGAAAGAAACCGCGTCTCAGCCAGGATAGCCGGTCTCCGGGCCAAGAATTGAACGCGAAACTTCCCGAATACGATGGAGTGCAAACCACTCGTTCACGATGTTCTGTAAAATTTCGTGTAGGCCTTTAAAGAGCAGTGATTCCACTGACTCCCTCAGCTGAGAACCCAGAGACACGTTTGCCCAAAACCGTGATAACCACACGTCGCCACAACCGAAAAGAACACAATCGACATTTTCACTTCCCCGAGAACCTCAGATCTCACGTCATCTGTGATTTTACGCTTTGTAAACAGAACAGTTGATGGAGCGTGTTGGTTTGGAAAATTTGCCCTAACGTGGCTGTGGTGATGTAGACATTGTGGAATGCTTGCAAAAGTGTTGCACCGAGGCGTCTATACAATTGTAGTGCTAAGTGGGAGAACCTCTGGTGCATGGTGCCCTGTCGTTTGACAGCCAGGGGGGGGGGGACTACGAATACAAACCTAATTTAGTCATGAGTTTGGTTGAAGTTTGTCTTGCCAACACACTTTTAATTCCAAACTACGTCCCTGCACCCACACGTTTTAGAGAGCTAAGTATGGAAATTTCGTTGTATAGAATTATAATGTAGGCCTTCACTCGTGTCCTATGGGCCTAACCTGTTCAAACAGCTGTCGGTTTTTAAAACGCATACAGCTAGCAGTAAAAATACTCTGGCAGCGCGATGTTGTGGCCTTGGAGGTAACGTTCCGCACATTCTTAAACTCAATATTGGATGGGCGATCGGCTTTGGTTGTGACCGTTTAAATCCATGGTAATATCCATCTGTTTCCTTCTGCCTGCGTATAGTTTTGTTAGGAGCTTGGTCTACACAGACATTTAACTGTTTACTAATGACATTTTGTCTGAAAATGACGACCGCAGTGTTCGTCTAACCGTTTAGGGTATTTCAAAAAAATGCCGAGGCTCAAATTCGAAAATCGATCTTATACAGCAGACATCGATCAGCGAAACGTAAGGACAAGTATTTTTATAAAGAGATATTGCAGGATGGAAACAAAAGTAAAGCCAACTTACGAAACGTCGTGTATATCAATATACGTCAGACAAGGGACAAAGTCCAGTGCAGTGTTTGTATACCAAAAGACCACTTGTTGAATTCGATAAATCTTTTTGAACAGTTGTCTATGGAAACACATTTGAATTTAAAATGTACTGGCACACCAACTGAGAAACGCAAACAACCGAGAATAATACATGCCCATGTTGAAATACGTTTCTGCTGTGCTGTTGCTGGCTATATATTTTCAGAATATATTAATATATATTTGTGTATGTGGGGGGAGTATGAAGAGGATTGTGTACTGGAATTTGGAATTAGGTTGCCACCGCGCGCACTAGAGACTTTGTTGGAATTGCAGATAGTTGGAAGGACTGTCGTGGAGTCTCCAGAGATCAAGTGCGGGCGAACGAGTGGTGCAGAGACGCAGCAGACTACAATGTTTAGGAGAGTTTAGCATCCGAACGCTTATTTCTCATGTGATTGAGAGGCTTTACGTGAACAAAAAATAATTTTGCACATCTTATCTAACGTAAAGGTGCTTAGAAATTATGTACTTTAATTGAGAATTTTATTCTAGTTTTAAGTCCCAATCTAATTGAACGGCCAATTTCTTGGGATTAGTCTGGTTAAATATATTATAAACCAGTAGGTCCACCATTCTTCATGTCAGGGCAGAAACAAAATTCAGACACAAAATATTTGCTCTATGTAACTAGTTAATCTACATCCTTAATTCTCACATGAATGAGGGAGTAAGTCGGCTAAAGCGACAAGACATTTGACTTTCATTCTGGTGGTAACCGATTAGATTCTTGGACAGAACACCAGCTATTCTTATTGTATCCCATAGCCGTTTCAACTACATGCACGCGAATGATAGCGTGGAATCTTAAAATGTACCACGTCCACTGCCTTCCATGTCCTTTATAGATCACGTATTTAATACTAATACCACCCATTCGCCTCTTTAATCTTTGGAGCTGGCACAGTATCGTTAAATAACATATAGATTTACATTACACATAAGGTTAATTTCCGCGTCGATTAATAAAGAATCAGCGTATATGTTAGTAATTGACTACTTCCATTGGAGAACAGTCCTTCGTAGAAAGGGAAAAAAGTTGTTTAAGTGGTATATTTCTCGCCTGTTATTGAGCCCGACGGCCCATTACCGTGTTCACATGAATCCACAAGGTCTTAATAGAGATTACGCCTTTCCTTTATTCATATCGTATTGAGGACACTAAACTTTAGCCCGGGAGATGGAAGCAGTATATTCCTCCGAAACGTTGGTATCTACCTACACGTCCACACCGCATTGCAAGTCGGAAGTCCAACGTCAACGAAGTGTTCATTGCTTGTGTATCTCGGGTTGCCGCCACTCACCTGTGGCTGGAGTTGCTGGAAGTGACGCTGTTGTTGCTCCTGGAACGCCTGCTCTTGAGGGAATCCCCGCGGTTCACGACTCCTTTACCCGTGATGCTGAAGTGCCTGAGGCGGTAGTATTCCTCCTCGACGTCAGTGTTCGGCATACTAGCCACGCGGGACCTCTGTTGTGGCAGGCATAGGTAATTGGGTCGCCCGCTGTTCGATCGACTGCCCGGAGTTTTTACAGACTGCGACCGGCTGTGATGAGGACTCCCGTACCTGAAATGCAACGCTGTATCAACTACTGGATTTAAATTAGACTTATATGATGCGGATACGCTTTTCCCCTGAGAACATATATCTGTTTCTCAACCTCATCTTCGTGATGGCGCACGAAAATTTTGCCCGATATCTCACGAGCTGTTAAACTGTCCATTATCTTATTTATTTGTTTATTTCTGTTTGAGCTGCGGTAGCTCAGTATGGCGTCTAGACTACGTACCAGGCAACCGGGGATCCCTGGCAGAGGCAAAGCATTCTTCTTCCAGCCTCTGCGTCAAGACCGGCTCTGGGGCATAACCAGCGTCTTAACCAGTGGGTACCAGAAATACTTTTCCCGGTTGTAAAGCGTGGCTGGAGTATGACGCTGACCGAGGTCCTCAGTTGATCAACAGAGTTAATGGGTGAGATTTCAGATTCTCATTGCGGACAATATTAAGATAACTGTCTTGTGCGATGTTGCGTCTTGCAGTTGTAGAAATTGACCGACATTTCAGATATTCTTACTGCCTCAGGCCTAATAATGGAGGCGGTAAGTACGTTAATGATTTTCATAAAACTTTAAACTTTAACATAGCCATTTGGTCCCGTGCTGGTCTAGGACAGTCCCCTTCCACGGCTTATTTCTCTAAACTTTCTTATAACATAGGACCATCTGCGCTTTGATCTTTCAAGTGATCATTTCCTGTAGAATTTTAAACTAATTCTGTATGCCCATTCGTTCCTCTTTTCCCTTAACTTTGCTACCTGCCGTCCCTACCTCGTCCATATTCATTTAATGGCTCTAACAAGTTCAATCCTTTAACCCATATTGGTTAACACCAATCTATTCCAATGTATTATATGTATTAACATGTAATTTTCTAAAGACATTTATTTTGAAATTATAAAATCTTATCAGGAATTCGTTTGGCGAGATAACGTGACGATTAGATGAAATTATTGACAACCGTGTTGACGGCTTTTAACGCAGAAAAGCTCTAGCTTATGAACTTCTATGTTTGACAGAAATCAATAAAATTATATAATAATTATACGGCATAATAATTATTTTACTTACGAAAACTTTTAATCATTTGCAAGAAAACACTGTGGAACGATCATTTGAATTATCAAATATAACAGTCAATTGATGTACGTAAATCCATTCAATTTATAAAATTGTATTGCAATTACGTTTCAATACTGTCAATATAATTAGGATTACGTAATCGAGCTCTGTATACGTAGTATTTGTTTCAATATGTTATCCATGCACATTATTGTATGCATATACCACCTGACGCACTCCATTATAAATAGAGATTACTCTTTGAATAGATGCTTGTCTGGTCTATCTGCATGTAATTAGTTATGGCGAACAAAAGAATTTCGACAAGTGGTCAGCTTATTTGTGTCACGAACCAGTATTCACAGCTATTCAGTCGAATTATTATGTTTGAAAAGGTTCTAATATTGACATTTTAAACCTTTCACGTCCTCTGCATGCTCATGCCAGAACACCATCTGCTGCTTTTTGTGTTCTACTCAAATTTGCCAGTTTTTAATTATCCATTAGATAACAAGTTAAGTAGAACGAATAGCAATAGAGATTATTTTCAGGTATTTGTGTCTCGACTAGATGGACATGAAACCGCTCTCAGAAGCCATACCCAGACATTTCAACTTTGTGGTCCAGCATTAGTGAGGGACATGAGTCGTGTCGTTCATTATACTAAAAACGCTGAACATGATAGAACATGACGTTTTAATATATATGATGTTTGCGGTATTATTATTATTATTTAGTGTTCTGTCTTACGACAGGTCCATTGCTCTGCCCAAAAAGAGCTCTCCAGTTTTCCCTATTCTCAGCTTCTCGTTTTAATTCCTGGAACTTCATCTTCTTTCCTTCTTTCAGATCGTCGGTTAGCTGTATCAGTCTTCTTCCCAGTCCTCGCTTTCCTTCAACCTGGCCTTCGGTGATATCACTCAGTAATCCATTCCTTCTCATAATATGTCCCAGCCAGTTAGCTTTCCTTCGTGTAATCGCCTGCAGAATGTTTCTTTGCTCGTTGACTCTCCTCAATACTTCTTCGTTGGTCACTCGATCCGTCCACCTGATCTTCTCTATTCTTCTCCAACACCACATTTCAAAGACACTCCATAAGTAACACTTCACTAGTTTCTTCTTCATCTCCAAACCCAACTTGCAAGTGAGAAGTATCCTCTTCTTGACGAAAGCTGCCTTGGCCATGGTTATCCTTGCTTTTACTTCCTTGGTGCATAGAGCGTCCGTCGTGATTATGCTTCCCAAGTACTTGAAATGCTCCACATTCTCCAGCTGTTGGTTTCCAATTACAACGTTCAATGGTTCTGCTCTCGGTGCTATCCTCATTATCTACGATTTTTCAATGTTGATTTCCATTCCATACTCTCTACCTGTTTCCACTAACTTGTCCATCATGTTCTGTAATTCCTCTTCCTTCGCCATGGCGGTAGTATAACATATCAAAATTTCTTTTGCCAAATTTTAAGTTCTCACAGCGGCGAGTATGAAGATGCCAGCCTTCTGGAATATTGCGCTGTGTAATCTCGTAGAAATTGATCAATGTTTTAAAGATGCGTACTGCCTCCATCATCAGGGCGATGAGTGAAGACCTTCTACGAGATTACACGGCGCAATATCCTAGAAGGTTGTTATCCTCAATATTTATTTCCTTCTCAAACAATAACGCTGATAAAGATTCGGTAAATCCTTCGTCATGAGTGATTGGATGATAATTCCAGCTCAGTTATTCCGGGTCAGGGCCGATGTGTTGTGTAGCATACACCGTGCCACTGGGACGACCTGCCTAAATCCCACTCTCGTGACTTGGTGTAATTGGGGCAATAGCTCTTCGCCCGGCTGGGTAATGAAGCTTGCGTATGCAAAGCCACGCCTCTGATCCACGTATTAGGTTAATTTAAGCAACAAAGGCCTGTATTATGTAGATCTCTGTCTAAGTCTCTTCGAACGTTCTTTCAGACAGACTTATAAAAAATTTGTTTGACAACTCTGGGCTGAAATCTGCAACTATGCAGGTAAGAAACATAAGCTCATGTGGTAGGATAATATTAAAATGATTCTAAAGAAGTACTCTATGACAGTGTAAACGGGATGCACTGACAGAGGGCAATGCAGTGACTGACTACGGGCTGGACGACCGGGGTTCGATCCCCGACGGGGACAGAGGAATATTCATCTAACCTCTGCGTCCAGACCGGCTCTGGGGCCCACTCAGCGTGTTGTCTAATGGGTACCGGTGAGGGTAAGGCGTGGTCGAGGCGTTACGTTGACCACTTACGCCTACTTAGTGCCGAGGTGAGAATGAACAGGAGCTATACTGCTCTCCCCCCAAGCGCCTACATGGCGTATAGTGGTACAGATTTTTTTACAGTTGACTAGACTAAAATGCAGTACTGTCAAAAATCTGATACTACCAAAATTAAAATTTTCTTTTCAAGAAATGTAAAGCCTAGTTATATAATAACATATCATCTGGTTCTATGGGAAACGAAGCCTCCATGACGAAACAAATATGTTCTTATGGCAATCCAGGACACAGTCTTAAAAATTCCACAAGTGTGTTGACGTAATCTCCTAGTGTTTAAAAGATCTCAGACGAGTAGAGAATAAGGATGTCAGCCGAACGAAAGACGTTAAAAATATGTGTGTGTGTGTGTGTACAAAGGCACAGAATAATCGGTCGGTGGTGCATACGAACTATAAAAGTATGTATGTGTTATTTAAATGGCCTTGACGGAGACCTTTAAGATTGTTTAGAACAGATCGTTTTGGAACGGCTTGTTGATGTCTGGGCAGATGAGTGATGGTGAGCGGTGTGGTATGGTGTAGCTAGCTCCATGCTGATGTAAGTCAAAGGGATTAGAAATTTTATCTTCTAATTCTGGTTTTCTGTGGGTTGTGTGCTGTATGATCTTACAGGTTGTTACCGGCGTTTCGGAGGAACGTATCGCTTCCATCTTCAGAGGATACGTTTCTCGTAAACGTTTGTCCTTTGTTTCGTATGAGTAACTTCATCTTTCCCATCGGAAAAGTAGAAAGTACAAATCCGAAAATATTATCTGAAGAACGAGCGATAGTCTTTAAATACCTTCAATTCTTGTAAAAACAGCAGTTAATTTTTATCGGATTCCAGCGCCTCCTACATTAAAATACCGAACAGTGTCATTCTTTCATCAGGTACTGTAATCAGTTTGAATAAACTGTTTATTTAAATATAAGGAACTCTGATTTTCACGTATCGCGCTTTTCTCTTACGATTGGAGTGCAGAAAGAATTCGAAGAAAAATCTGTTAACATTGGCACGGATTTCTGTAAGGACATAAACTTTTGTGTATTTTTAGTGTTACTTTTAACGAAGAACTTGTGCTTAAATAATACCACATTCCGTTGTCAAGAATTACATCCGATTATGAAATGAATAATTATAGACGTACACTTTCAAAATTTTACAAGGACATTCCACAGCATGGAAATTATAAAGGCACGTAACTTTTATTTAACGTTTTTTTTTTCAAAATAGCGTGTCTAAAGATCTGGTGAACAAGTAGGATGGATTTTCAGGTCGTGAGGAGGAAGAATCTAATAATCTAAATATAGGTCCATGTGTTACAGTTCCGCTAGTGACATGTAGATGTTCCCGCTTTTCTGAAATATCCCGTGTACGCAGAGTTATTTTCAGTTCTTATCCCTATCCAAGGGATTCCAGCTGAATACCACAATTTCGTGAATAAAATCCCTGCAAATCATTCAGTAGAAGTTAGCTCACGGCAGCGAGTATGAAGGTAACTGCCTTCTGGGATGTTACGCAGTGTAGTGTGGCAAAATCTGACCGAAGTTTCAGACGTGCTTATTGCTTTCATCATCGCCCTGATGATGGAGGACTTACGAATCTCTGAAACATCGGTAATTTTCTACCAGACTACACTACGCAACATCCCAGATCTCCGCCTTGTCTCCGTTTTTCATAAATTCAATGAAGCGTTAGTTAGAGCACTGTTGCTCTCAGATTTTAATTTTAACTAAGATTTATGTCATTATACGATTTCAGGCAACTCTAAATTTTGTCGGCTACAGCTAATTTTTTCTTTGAACAGTGGAGAAGCTCCAAATTGTGCGGTTGCTTACGTGTAATTAATTGTGCCTAGATTATGTCTTAGCAGATTTGACCAATTTGTATATATCATAATGAAGGAATCGAATACGTAATAGTTCCTGTTACTGACTTAATCATTCTTAGCTATGGAAATGCTGGACTGCTTCATATGTATTCTCATGCTTAGAAACTGATTTTGTCTATCATGTTGTCAGATATTATTCTGGGATACGTGAACGTAATCTAGTGCAAGACATCAGCCGACAGAAGGATTGAAGCTAGGAAGACCCAAGAAAAGTTGGGTGAACCAATCTTAAACCCGGGCACAAGAAAGACCGAATGATCTAATCCGTGATGTAATGGATGACGAATTTTATATGGGGAATTTCCCGTGGTGAATCTTCGCTAATTCTCGCAAACTCTGAGCTTTTAACCCACGCCCGCTGTAAGTCTCCCTCCTTCTTGTACTACCCGCAACATCGCGCAAATGTAGCGTTCTCATTTCTTGCTTTCCTCAGGTCCTTTGGATTTCACACTTGTGGATTTATAATGAACATGAAATTATACAAACAAAAATCATTTTGCAGTCCACTTTTCATCTGGACGTTTCATGGAATTATAATTCGATCTTATTTCAGGCGATAGTCAAATTAATCCCCTGTTTCTCGTCGTGTTCTAAGGACAAAATTAATTGTCTCCATATCATGGACACTGTTAGGCTTCGTGAAATACTAAACAAATTTCATTTTTATGTTTAAATTCATAGTCCTTCATTTGTATGTTTCGTTGTTGCAAGAGAGTTTCCCATTTTACGTGCTCCTGTTAATTTACTTTCAATACTTACTTGTTATCCTAATAGTTTTATCTTAGTTTTTATATTTATTTTGATGTTGATATGTGGCCTGTGGTGTTCACATATACTTTTAAAGGAATTGAATTATTACTTATTATTATTATTATTATTACAGCTATTTCACTATTAAGTCAGACAAAATTTTAAATTATAGCATTCCACTCACGTTCAGACACTTCTGTTATTACGAATTAATTAACAGAAAATTATTTTCATTTATACGCTTTGCTACTGGACATTTTACAGTCATTTAAATATTTTAACAGTACACAAATTATAATCAAATATATTTGAAGATATAGTGGACATTAAAATATACGAACTTTGGCCTGTAATCAAGTTGCCTCGACTAATATTCTGTTTTACGACAGTGACTCATGCTAGCCAGCCACATTCGTCCAAAGGTCGTGCCAGCAGCTCACTCAACGTGGAAGCCACGTGGTTACAATGCCTGTAAGCTCAAATATAAATAAACAACGCGATATAATTTCCCCTTTTATGCGTTCTTTTCACTTAAAATGGAAGCAATTCCTTCCTGGCGCTTTATATGTAAATTCGTTCGGTCGATTTCGATTGTTATTTGATATTGCGACTACTGCGGTTACTACTACCAGATCACATGGCGCAACATCCCAGAAGACATTCTTATTCACACTACAAATTATTTGAAGAATTTTATTGCGGCCATTTCGGTCTATTACAACTGCGTTTCATTAAAGTGAGTTTATTACATCCCTATGGGCTAATTTCGCAAACCATAGGCCTAGCATTTATAATGCTTTATAACGTATTGTTCGCTCATATTTTTATTAGCTCTGTAAGTAAGAGGAACGTAATGTAATAATTGCATAACAATACTTAAATATGCAAAATAGCAGTGCACGCATTTGGAAAATGTATGTCTTCCAAACTGAAAAATATCTTTCCATTTCTGTTGACTTGTTTTCAACTCCATTTTGTGTTCATGTATCTAACGAGAAGAAATTTGAAATTTGATCGTATTGGGAATGGAATCCAGATATGTGTCTTGAAGACGTTTATAAGAGCCTTCTCAATTCCAAATGATGTAGGAGTTCCTTTCCGACAGATATTCCGGTTTCAAACTATTATTTAAGAGGAAAAGTTGATCTCAATTTTTTTTTCGAAATGTAAACCTTCTATTTACATCGACTTTTTGAGTTGATTGTACTTCCGAGGATTACTTGGAACATGAGAATAAATATTTATGCTGAAAAAAATCCCTTTTTACCAGAGGGAAAAAAGTTTACATGTGTGAAAAAAGGTGAGTGTATGTTATTTCATACAATTTTAATACTGTTTAAGTACTCCATGAAACCTAATTTTGTGACAACCAGATCTGACGGCAATGAAATATTTAATCTCAGCGATTGTAGAGAACAAGGCGGAGAGACATTTTATATATTATTCGTCTATAGTCGGTCACTGCTTTACTATATAAATAAATTTCAAGTCAACATTTTCACTGACGGGAAGACATTCTGAGATTGTGATTCAGGACGTTAAATGTTTGACGGTACAGTATTTAATATTTTGTAAGTAAAAATGGGAATAGTGTTGTTAACTGCCAGTTTCATTTATCTCACAATGTAGGACCTATTTCCCTGTCCCTCATTACCGATATACAAACCTGTTCGTAACTTTTAAGGTGATACGGAGTCCGCCCTCTTAGTACGAACCATTACTTTTATCCCTTGTTATCGGAAATCATGCATTAATAACAGTCTAGTGGAACAAAGCTGTTACTATCAGAAACTGTACTCACTTCATCTCAAAGTCGTGTAGCTCCTGAAGGGTGAGCGTGTTTGCTACATCTAGCAGCTGCTTCATGTTTTCCTCTCGCTGCAACTTGGTGACTGACACTGTCTTCGCCGAGTCTCCAGACTGCGTTACCGCCGTAGTCACACCAACACCACTACTAGCACCACAGTTCTTCAGCAGCACCGTTGCTATTGTCGGACTACCGCCAGTCACTGATGGTTGTTGTACCACGATCGTGGTAGCCGTAGGATGTCTCATTGGCAGCGGTGTAGCTCCTGCTATCCCAAGGGGATTTGTAGTTGTGTTCACTTTCGGCGGCGAGGTAGGGATATTTATATTAGTTCCCTCTCCGACGCCTGATGACGTAGCAGTCTTTTCCAACACTTCGTCTTCTCCTCCGACTACTGTGCTAGCGGTTCCTTGTAAAACTCCCGCCTTTTTCAGGAGAACTGCTGCGGTTGACGAGGAAGACGATGACGACGCCAATACTGCTGACCCGCCTGCAAGACTCTTGTCACTTCTTCCTTTGTCTACTGTCGTGGTGACATCCGTCATGATGCTGTGCCGACGGAAGTTTTTGTCGAACACGCGCTCTTTGTCTGCAGTGTTGAAAACAGGTTTTGAGAAACAGTCGGAGAAGAAGTCAACACGAAGGTCTGGCGGAGGGTGGTGTCCGTTCATGTTGCTGTTGGTTTTGCTTCTTGCGTCAGTCTTCTGTCTGTGGTGGTGGTGGCGGCGGCGACTAGAACGAGGCGACTTTGTTGTTGTCGTCGTGGAGACGCCATCTTTTATGTTCTTGTTATTGTGGATAGACGATTTTAACAGCGATATCTTCCTCGTCTCCTCATCGGGATGCCCAGTATGTTCCTCATCGTCGACTTCGGTTCTGACAAAAATGAAATGTTGCTCTTTAGAAACTGCTCCTAAAAGTGGTGTTGGGGGCGGTGGAACTGGGTTCGAATCATCTGTACTTGAGCCGCTATAGAAATCATCATCTTTCTCTAGCGATAAGGATGTCCCGACAATGTCGTTCATGTAGTTAATAGGCTTCTTGTCGGTGTCGGTGTCTGTCTCGCCGTCCGTCACGGTTATCATCGTTGCCACAGTGTTGGCTGAATCCGTGCTGGTGTTAATGGTGTTGTTGGACGACGTGGAGGTTGTACTGCTGCCCATTATCACGACCTTGGGAACTGGCTGTTGTGATGGTTGATGTTTCTTGTTTGCTCGACTCCCACCGGCGGATTTGAAGTGAAGGCGTCTTAAGGCTGAAGAGGCGGTGGAGAGCAAGTCGTGTTCCCCACCACTGGGTGGTGTTCCTGAAGAGGAGAGAGAGGATGTACTGGACATTGGACCCGACCGCTGGAGCACTGTCATCTTGCCCTTACACGGCGAACCCTTGCCAAACCCCTGCAAGAAAAAAGAGATAATTGGCTTTTAGGACTACCACATATGTAAACACGAGTCGTCCACTGAACCGAGAGTACGTTTTGAAACATTATATCAAAGTTTAGTTTAGTTTGATTGGTGACATTAAGACCAATGAGGGATGTAAAATTGCAAAGACAGCATTTGGAAATTCTTCGGACCACTACGTAAAGTGTTCTGCTCTTTGTATTCGTTTTAAATCCCCATCCTCCTGTACGAGGGCTTCTTCTTGGAAAAACAAAAATGCAATCATCGTCTGTTACAGAACTTAATTATTTTCGGGATACTAGTACCAGAATTTGTGGAACCCGAAGATATTGTGAAGAGCTTGCCACCATTTGTTATCACGAGTTAGATAATTCTAGTCAACATCTTCATATCTTGTGTATTTAACATCCAGTTACTATCCTCGCATCTACTTGAAGTTTTCAGAGTTGTCTCTTCGTTTCAAGGAGCCGAGGTAGCTCAGCGAGTACAGTCTGACTATGGACTGGACAACCGGGGTTCGATTATGATTCCAGCCTCTGCGTCCAGGTCTTCCCATTCAAGCTCCTGTCCAGTAGGTAACGGGGGGGTTCTCTTTACGGGACAAAAACCCAGTTGGGGCGTGATGCTGACCACTCACCCCCATCTAGTGCCGATTTCAAGAAAGAGTAGGAGGTATGCGTTCTCTCCTCTCAAGCGCCCACACGGCTTGTAGCGGGACAGCTTTGCTTTACTTTATCATGTAAATATTTATAGGCTTTCCCATGCGTGCTACATTCCCAGCTCATTGCCTTTTCTTTGATATGAGCGTTCACTAATTCTGTTTGTCGTACGGTACAAGTTATTAAGTTCCTTGTTATGTGGTGTTCTAAGTCTTCCTGTTATTTGCTTCCCCTTAGTTCTAAATAATCTCCCCAGCACCAGTTAACCACAGTCTGTATTCCTCCCTTAATGCGACAGACAAAATTTTACAACATTACAAAACTACGGGAAATATTATAGCTTTGGTTTGTATCTAAACATATCATTTTCACAAAGAGGTCGGGAAGACTGATTTGCAGCAAGCATTGCCCGGGTCTCTCAGTTTGTTTGTGAATGCAGTTCTGATCTGTCACCGTCATGTCCCTACACAGGATTTTTCGAAACATACGGCACCGTGTCAGAGGCGTTTTCCTAAGCTCAGAAACAACGACGAAAGTCTGCATAAGCTTCGTGTTTAAATTATGGTAATTTTATTTTGGATGGAGGAAATAAATAATTTGTAAAAGCGTCCACAATGAAGAGTTTATTTACAAGTCGCTAATTTTAGCGTTACATATTACTATTCTGACAACAAACCATAAAAAATGCTGTCTTGTCCTTGCGCGCTACGAGTCTGATTAAGGATTGTCACACGCGTTCAAAAATTCTAGATTAATTAACTTGCATCCATCTTCACTCTGTTATAACTACGCTACGCGGTTGACTGCCGTATATAAGCAATAATTTTAAGATGTCCCCATAAATACTGCAGGCGTTTCTTTCTTTAAATGGGTTATAACTCGGAAACGAAGCATCCAAGGTCCCAATCTTAGATTGACATTTCGTTGCTTTCATTCTCAGATCACGCCCTCTAAATAGGTATTGTGCATTTCGGGAACACGTGTTTTATCTGTACCATATATTCGAACGATTTATTGGCTGTGAAGATGGCTTTTCTGTGGGTCATTGTTCCCTGTTAGACGTTTACCGACGTTTTAGACAGCAACCTTTATTCTTGAAGCCGAGGAAATATTAGATTTCTTAATTCTTAGCTGGTTTCATTCCTCTACCTCAGTGTTGCGCAACCTTTATACACTCGCGGCACACTAAATATTGTTTGATCCAAAATTTATTAACTATGTGTAAACGTTTTAACCTAAAGATACTTATTTATATTTGTAAATGTAGATTGCAGAAAAATACATAGAGTGGCAATAAGAGTAAAGGGGAGTTATACATGTTTTGCTGCAAAGTGGTTGTGTTGCTTTCCAATTCCATTTAGTAGATCTTGTCTGTCCTCAGTCTGCCCGATCATAATAAAGAAAATAAAAACTTATACAGGGCAGAAAATAAGATTAACAAATATTTATTTCTTTTGGTTATATTTATAATACGAGGTGAACATTTCGTGACACACCTAGATGGCGTCCGCGGCACGTCGGATGCACATCACTGCTCCAACAGATATGAAAGATGCGTCATGAAGTATTACTGAAGTTTTCTCCTGCTCTGCGTCCAAGTATTAACTGTGTGAAACTTAATCTTCCCTATGGAAATACATTTACACGTGGACCTAAACTAACCCTGCGACCACTAGCTTAGACTGTCAATCCCACAAGAGGGGACAGGCCTCAAGTTGTTGATATGTGATAAACTGGAGCGTGACGTGGTTTCTGCTGCAGTTGTCACTTGTGGGGAGAGTGGATTAACTTGCACGTCGGCTAGTACTTGGGACCAGCTTGCCGCAGAACGACATTCACTTGAGGAACTCGGACGTGTTACAAGACGTGGGTGGCACGCATCGTAACACTCACGTTGATTAATGTGCAGGACAAAGAACACTATACTTGTCCCACAGATGTGAAACATGAAGACAAATGGAAGAGTTTGAAGACTAGCTTTCCGGGAAAATACCGTAGTCTTGAATTTCCGTGTGGTGGTCGGAGCCCCTAGTTCGCATTATGCAGAAAGCACTGTCATCAGGACTCAAACCCAGGACGGATTTTCGGAGTTGTTACCTTCTTAAAATCCTCTACTGATTGTCTTTTCCGTTCTCGACATATAAGTTAATACAGACACATTATTTCAGTGTTACAGCCTATATAATATCTGTTGATGATGGCGATTGTAATTTTTGCCTGCACGAGGGCCCCGTTTTCTCCTCGCATGTGGTAACGAACTTAAAAGATTCGCTCTTAAGCTGAACATTACAAAGTTGCCTAGAAATGTCTTCATGACGATAATCACCGTTTGTTGTTTCAGACGATAAAACGTAAGAAGGTTTTCGTGTTTAATGATAGCTTAATGTTAATGCTATGCTGCTAGCGTTAAAGCTTAAAAAAGGGGTTATAATATGGCCACTTAATACTGAATACGAGATCTCCTCGTGTAAAAACCAGAACCTGAAACAGTTGAAAGTAGAGCAGCAGTTAAATGGTCGTAGGAAATTTGAATAAAGCTTCCTGGAATATTCTTTCTGCAGCAGTAGTTAATTTTAGTTGTATTTAAGTTAAACATGCTAATGAAACAAAGGGTTTAACAGATTTAAAAATCGAATGCAAAGAAATTGCAAAAAGAATAAGAACGCTTGGATATGACATAGGTTTAATGACCTCATCAGCTTGTAGGGGCACTGGTTTCTGCCTCGCCCCACTCATTCACTCTTAGTTAATTGCCATCTTCTGTAACATCGTAATGTTGTTTTATGTAAACGTGAAAGTGCAGCTAATGAACTTCTGCAATAAAAAGATACAATGTTCTGAGTTACTTATTTGAAGTGAAAATGACGTTTGATAGCACCAGAGACAAGTTTTTGTGTGTTTGATCTTTTTGTACTGGTAGATTGAAGCGTTGATACCGGCGTACGAACTTTTTTGATCAGTGTACAGACATGTGTAACCCAGGCGTTATTTAAACAATTGGAAGTATTTTCTTAAATGTGGGACTAAGAATTTCATTATTTTCAAAGTAGTCCTCCTACAAAGTGGATGCGCACTAAAATCTATTATATAAGTTGATAGGTTTTTAGTTATTTGATACCATGCTGTATCAAGTACTGAGGTTAAATTGAGTCAACGTGCAACGGGATTATGGTGTAAGATTAATGCAGGCATGGGGAAATGACAGCTTCTATTTTATTACGCAAAGATTGAATCAGTTAAATTGTTTAACATTATTGCTTGAATGTTAATGGTAAATTTGGAATAATGCGGGACAAAAAGGAAGTCATGACCGATTCTGAGATACTATCGTAGAATATTTGCGTTAAACTGAAGAAAATCAGGAACTTTAGGTTGCATGAGTACTCGACTGGGATTTGAACCTGCTAATCCCGGGTGCCTGTTAGGTATGTCAATATGTAGGGGTAACTGCACTGCTAACAGCCCAATTCATGTCAGTTTATTTGTCAGTCCTAATCCTCCGGCAACCTTTTCGTTTCACAATTCGTCCTCTGTGCAGCAGGCCTGTGATCTGGGAGATTTGTATTACTCGCTACCCAATCGACAATTAACGGCTATGATGAACAATGGTGCACACAAAATTACATTCACTGAAGGATGGGGGTTGATAAACATTTAGCAATCACACATCGTTGTTACGTTTATAACGTATTGTCAACGATAATAGGTAGATGCAAGCAGGCAAGCAAGTTTACAAATGTATTTTGTTGGCATTCTTTACAAAGCAAATTTTGAATGTACCGGACAGCGTTTCGTTGCTGTTTTTGTCTTACTTAACACTACGTGAATAAAAGTTGCATTGTTCCAAAAGTCTGTCCCTAAATTCGATTCAGACCAAGCGGCGCTAATTCTGTTCCCACTTCAAAAGTTCGCCTTTTCGCCAATGTCCATGTTGGGACATTTGATGGCTGAAGTTTAAAGACGTCAAGGATCAGGTTTTAAGAATATTATTAAATTAATTTTTATAATATTGATGTCTATAGTTGAATCAGGGTGTAGTGGAACGGACGCACTACCTGAACCTCGCTAACTTAATTCCTGAAGGGACCCATAAAACCCGTTCTCTATTCATATAAGGACGTCAGTGAAATATACTTTCCACCATCACGAATATATGACGTCAAGGAAAAAGGACCTTACAAAAATGATCAAAATGGCATATGTAACGCATCGTAAAATTCTCTTATACGCAAAAGAAAATTCACTACGGAGAGTACATGTCTTCTGTGTTGAGGCGCTTTGTAGTCTGGAAGACGTTTATGCTGTCACCATAATGAGGGCGATCAGTGTCAAACGATCGAAGCAGTAAGTATAACTGAAACGTCGGCAACTTTTAACAGACTAAACGGTAATCCAGAAGACAGCCTTTATACTCTCTCGCCAAATACGTCATTGTCTAGACATCTAAGGTCGTTTGTTCTATACTGAACAGTGACTTATTGCAATTTTCATGTTTCACGTAACACAGCAGAAATAAGGTCACGGTTGTAGGTGGTTACCAGCCGTTCAGGTGGACGTATCGTCTCCATCTTAATTATGAAGCAAACGGCTATATGGTAGTTCTCTTTAAGAGGTGCTCGATTTCCAGCAGAACGATAGGATATATTTTAATTACAGAAATATGATGACGTAAATTAGTGCCGCCGTTGCAAACATGCGTCATCACCGCGAGTGTTTCGTCTCGCACTGAATTTCAATTAAAACGAGCGGTGTTTTAATTAAAAGCTTCATTTTATTTCCATTTCAACGATGAAACGAAATATTCGTTAATAAGTTGCGTGGATTCGTACAGAACACATCTTTAATAGCGTACTCTTGCCACGACATTAATTTTATTTTTTATATCAGCTAGAGAAGTGTTTTCTGTATTAGATACGCAATTTTATTTGATTAGTAACCAATTTTGGAAAATTTTTGCAATTTTTAAAAACTGAAAATTGTTTAAATTACCAATTATTTTTGAATTTTGAGAACTTTGGAAATACAGGAGATTTCTGTTAATCGGAGCAGCCATTTATTTGGGACAAACCAGAACCTACTCGACGCTACCCGACCCGATCTGGCTCGTCACGTCCTGTTCCGTCACGACCCAACACGACAAGACCCGAAACGACTTGACCCAACGCATCCCAAACTAACAACCCAAGTCAACCTAACCTAACCTAACCCTACCAGACCCTACCATCCCAACCCAGTTTAACCTAACCTAACCCAACCTAACACAAGAACATTTTACAGTTACGAAGATAAAATTGTTAAGGCTTTTTGAGGAAATGGTCGTAGTTTTCGTTTAGAATTATACTTACATAAGAGGGTGAAATCTTATAAATTGTCAAGAGTGTGGGACAGATATGTACTACTAAGCTTTTGATGGTTGAACGACGTTAGATTTGCTCTTATCTTAGTTCGCATGTCCAGCGTACCGATTTTATGTGTCTGGGAATTCACGAAGTTCGTAGGACGTTTCATTAAGTGAATTGTTTCAGAAATGCAATCAGAAAAGTAAGTAGGCGGAAATATGCTCTTAAGTTTAGAATTGGTTATGCCAGATAAGTTGTAATCATAGAAAGGCATATAAAAATAAGGATATGTGAAGTAATCTCAATGAAATTAAATTCAAATCTCATCGAATACAACTAGTTTCAAATTAGAATTGCCCGACGTTTTGGCTAAATTTCGCCATCTGGGGTATTCATACGCATAAGCTTCTGATTTTTTCCCATCTGATATACATTACTTGTTTTCGTTGGATGTCAATCTTTCTCCGCTGAATTAGCGGCAATTCGTTTTAACAAGGGCTTCGCACAGATCGTTCTCTGATCTGGCACGATTCAGGCACCACGATTGCCGCCTCCTTGTCGTTACAGTTGCCAGGTTCCGTGGGTGGCTGACCTGTATAAATCTTGTGAGGTGTCCAAAGGTTTTATGCCTTTTCCTGTGTCAAGATGCATGCTGTCACTATATAGGTGTCTCCCAGAGGAGTCATCGTGCTAAATCTGAGCTCCGCCTCGGTTACATCATTGTCGCTGTTTCTGTCCTCGGGGTCGGAACAAGCCTTCTGTGAACCTATCACGTCGTCAACTCTTTAAACGTTCGATGTCACCACTGGTAAGAAAGGGCTGATGCTAATTATTCAAATTACTCATGCTTCTTTCCAAGTAGAACACACACACAGAAACTTCTCGAAACAAATTGGATGCGATGTGACTACACCTTTGTGCAAAGCTTCTTAACATACGTCTAAATTGTTTCTCGGTATTGTTCCATTAGCGGTATGCTAATGAAAGACACGTTGGGGATAGAACGTGAGTTACAGTTTTTTTAATAAACACATGTAGGAACTAACTAATATATATATATATATATATTTATATATATATATCAACTTTTACTCGACAATTGATGTTTATAAATCAGTAAAGTGTCTTTACTTTTAAGTTTCTTCTCTTCCCAGAATTTTCGAACTGTTTTGAAAATAAACTTAGGAGGGAAGTACCGAGATTTTGACTGATCTTCATCCACCATAAGCCACAAAATCGTGTAGTATGTGGAACGTTAAATTCAGTTCAGTTAACATTCTAAAACAACAGATTGATAAAGTAGAATGTGGTCTTACATATGTTACCAAGGTAATCATAGTAACCATGGTAACCAAGGCAGGCTTTAGGTTTCACTCTCAGATTTTCTGCGTGCAGGACCGCACGTACGACCAAGTTCTGAAGGCGACTACTCTGGTAGTAAGTAATATAAATGATGCTATGATGAAGCCTATGATGAGGTCTGGTTAACATGGTAAAACGATAATGTGGAATCTTCCATGTTATAACCTATACCCGGTCAACGCTAAGATCATTGACCTCAGACAATATTGCGATCACAGTCGTTGAAGTTAGCGTCGTTTGTTGTGTATTTAAACTTCTGGCATAATGAACTGTGGTTGGAGATTAATTTAGTGACTTACATGAATAATCACTGTAGGTGTATACAGAGGCTACCAGCAAGAGAACTGAGTTGGGTCAGCCACCTATCTTGTTTTACAAGTTCTACATCGTCGTTAATATCCTCTGTGCGAGTGGACCACACAGCTTGAAGATATATGTCGTGTGTATGTAAATTTGTAACTCATATTTTAATGCTATTTAATGTAGAAGGTTAATTTGGTTGTACTCGTATGGAACAGAATTCTAGGAAGTTTTACAGAAAGAATGACGGTTCTAAGATGCATGTAAAATTTCCACTTTACACCGATTCCCTCTATTCGATATTAAAAAAACTCCTAGGTTGAATTTTAAGAGTGTTTTATAACAAATGTCTTTAACACAACGATACGATCCCTTACTCTTAACTGGAAAGTGTTCTTTTTTAATTTCACTTCTTAGATCTTTGGTTTTCCTTGTGTCTTCTATGTAAATTGCTAGGAATAATAACTTATGGGTCACCATCACTGAGAAGAGTTACGTAGCTTCCAGTGAGATTTGTTAAGAATCGTGAATCGTAAGTCACTTGCTGGCTCTGTAGGAGTCTACTAAATGATCTCATAATACAGATATTGTGTTAGTCCTCATGTTTTAAATTTTTACAGGTTTTGTTGGAAATATTTCGTTAGGAAGAATACTCAACGAAAAATAAGGAAATATATTTTCTATCTCTGTTTAACACATAGGTAGTATGATTTGCTTTTAGAAATTTGATTTGTAGCTATAGTAAATTAACATCATGACCACCGAGGTACGTAACAAAGGAAATGAATGTTTATCTTACATAACAACTGGAGGTTGCGTGAAGGTTAATATTGAAACTGTATTTTAAATATTTAATCAGCAATCGAAAGGTTAATGATGTATATTCTTGGCAGTTTTGTAACATCTGTTTCGTCTACAATTTAACGGATATGGCGTTTTTTTTTCTCACCATTGTTGTAGAGAATATAGGCCTACAAGTTAGTTCTTCATTAGTCACATTTATTTTAATTTGAGTCCGTTTTCTTGAAAATATTATGGACGTTAATGTGATATAAACAGAATACGTATATAATATTCACCCAGTGCTTGAATAGTGACAGGATAGAGCTAATTAGGTTAAAGAGGTCTTTGATATATTCGAGCACTTAAGTTAGTGTTGCTTTTCTGGGTTGTAACGCTTGAATGTGGAGACGGTATGTTTCTCCGAAACATTAGTATTTACTTAGAAATCCACACGGCACAGAGATATTATTTTAATGTTTTTAAATTACCCAAATATGAAAAATATTTTGTAAATATTTCGCTGCAATATCAGTAATAAATGAACACCAAGAACAAGGTACGAACTTACTTTCCGCGTTTCATTGTTTCGATTTTAATTATTTAAGGTTTATACTTTCTGGCTCATGTAATATTGCGGTGTCATCCGTATTTTAGAAACTTCAGAAGTGTTATCTCTTTGCATTTTTCTAAATTGTTTTTTTTTCGTTTGAAGTTACACGTTTTACCGACATATGTATGGGGATATAGAAACTGCAAGGTTTCAAACTGAAGTATGATTTCCTGACCTCGCTTTGTGTTAATGTACTAATGAAGTGGCGTAATACGTATGTATTGCTCAAATTCTGATGAGGTTACATACACTTGATCTAATGAAATGTAGCAACTGCTCTTGGTAGTATGTTCGCGCAGCGCCAAACGAAATTCCTAACTGGGCAAGTGGCTCTTGGCTGGAGTTCAGTTTGACATGACTGGCTACTGTATGAAATACATACACTTTGAATCTATGCAAACATTATGGTTGTGTGAAATGTATGCATAGCAAACATCTATTTAAGAGGGAGAGAGAGAATTCGTTATGTAATAGTGAATATTCATCATCACATTGTCACACATTCAATGTATGAATATTTCTCGTGGTTTTGAACCTCACCTACATAAAACACATTAGCAATGTTTACACAAAATTACAAATTAATCTGTAACACAGGCTGTTCATTAATAAAGTCAGAGCAACTGTCACTTTCGGGCTCCCTGCAAGAAATATTAAAATGCAGTGAAGTTTATTTGATTGTATTAGAAGAGCGATACTTGACTCTATGGGGAGTATCTTCTAGCGTTTGGCGGTGAATAATGGCGATTCAAACGGAAGCCTGAAGTGACCTTTCATTCAACTTTATCATTGAACGCACTGTAGAATGTCTTATGTAAACAAACAGTTAAAGTATGATCTAATAGCATAGAAGTTCTTTGGACGGCAGTCAAATAAACATGGAATCTAACCAGAAATAAAGATTCCAGGAGATAATGATGTCACATCACACGTTTTCCGCTAGAAAACAGTCCCATTAGCTGACAATCATGGAACACGATCTCCGACTTTGGATGTGATTAATTATTTCCTTAATGCAATATTTTGGTGCCATGCCTTTGTATCGCTCTGTTTTAGTAAACAGTTTTATGAGTGATCTGGCGCAAGATAGAGTATTCACAGGAGTGGATCATTATTTCACCATTCCAGAAACAAAACTTCATCCTTGATGGAGCAATCACTTGAGAAAATAAAGGGAAGAGACATGATGTTGAATAAGATCAGTGTTCGCTTGAAGAAGGCTTGAAAGTGATCCGTATCGAAGAGGACTCGATTCACGCTTGGCTGAGATAGTAGTTGATGAAGAAATGAGATCAACTAAAACGGTTTAAAAGCGAAAGCTGCAAGTGAGAGAATTCTGAGAATTTGAGCTCAGACTTAAAAAGGCGAATTGCAAGTACATTTAACATATCTCGAAGGTAATGGCTGGCTATGCACGCGCTTCCATATAGATAACGGAAAGATGGAAGGCTATAAAGAGAAAATGAAAGAGAATCTTTTCCACTCTAGAAGATTTGCCTAACGGTGGGGGATAAGCCAGTGTTCTTAATGGTGGATGTTTAAATCAGGATACAGAAAAACGCGAAGTAACCGCAAAACTCTCAGTAGTATTGGAAATGACCTAAAGCTATGCATCTCTTTTTAAAACAGAAAATCTAATTTACTGGGAATGTAACTGACACCCTCTCCAATTCATTGCTTTCCATTACAGCCATTGATCGTGTATCCAACAGGGTAAATGTCAGTGTGATGCGAAACACTTGTGTCAATTTTGGTGCTTTTAGTGCACGTAATATGAAACATAATTGTTTAAAACTAATGTTTACATCAGCGTAGATGTCTACATTAACCCGTCGCCTTGCACCAGCACAACGCACTATGTGACAATTATCTGTAAGTTGGCTCTCTTCTGGGTTATAGCGCCGTGTAGTCTGGTAGACGTTTGCCGACGTTTCAGAGATACTTGCTGACTTCACCATTAGGATGAAATGCTGGTAATCTTCTACCAGATTACACGGCGCTACAGCCCAGAAGAGAGCCATCTTCGTACTCACCGCAGTGAGAATCTCAGATCCTGCTTAGTAGAAAACTGATGAGCGGGAAAATGCATTCATGAGATCTGTATAATAAATGTAATTAATACTGTTTATTTTGCAAAACAAATCCCGTAGAAAGAATGGGCCCCTTCGCTAGTAAGAAAAAAGAAAATTGCATAAGAAATTTTCTTCCTGTAACACAGGATATGTGTGTACCACTGCTTAGTAATCAGATGTTTCCCGTCTCTAGATTTCATTTCCACCGACGAGCAATTTAATTTCTTGTTATGCTTTGAGCTGGTATAACATTTCAATTTCACAGTGCATATCTTGAGCTCTATGAAACACAATCCTTCCACGTCTGTCACACATATAGACCTATTTTAAAGCTTATTTTGACACCCATCGTAAATTGTATCTGCATGCAAGCTGTAGACCAGTAAGCACACTGGTCGTTTCGTTATATGAATATTTAACTTAATGGTGATCATCAAGTTGAATTAAGTTTAAATATTTAGATTGGAGTGACATACCGCATACAGGTACGGCTGTTACGCTCTTCAAACAATCTGAAATATTAGCTTGATCCTAAAAGCAGTCTGAGGGGTCTAAGCCAATTTTCTCGAAACCACACATAATACAGTAAGCCGTGAGATTTCAGGTTCTCATGGCGGCGGGTATGAAACTGGATGTCTTCTAGGATGTAGAGCTGGTACAAGTTTATCGACGTTTCAGAGGTGCTTAATGCCTTCATCAGTGCACCTGTGAAACGTCGATAAATTTCTACCAGCCTACACCGCGCAGCAACCCAGGAGATAGCCATCTTCAGTGCGTGTAAACTTTGGTGACGTCAATATAACAAGAGAAACAAGTTGTCTTTTTATTCTTATTTGTTAAGAATAAAGTACAGAACAGCTTTACGCCAGATTTTGCCACGTTGTGGAAGACGAACAAACATTTCCTGTCTTCAGATTTCTTTTATCAGTCGGTGTATTGTTGGTTTCGTCTGTACTTGTTTGTCAGGATGCGTATTGCTCTATGATACACGAACAGCAGCAAAACATTCCTATTCGAAGTAACGTTAAACAATTGACATACTTTTTGCTCGTGAATTCACCACGTTCTCACCCTCACAGCATTTGCGCAACTTTCGTGAACAGCGGCCTAGGAACCAGAGTAAACTTGACTTGAATGCCACTGGGAAGGCTGGGAGATTCATCACTTTAGTTCACCCGATGTTGTTGGAGTGATCGTGTCAGGAAGAATGAGATTGAACAGGCGTGTAACACGCGCGGGAGAGGTAAAAATGCATGCAAATGTTTGTCGGAAAACTTCAAGATATTAAACATAAATGTAGATAGGATAATAATATTAAAAATAAATTAGACTGGATTTATATCGGGACAGGAATTTGTGGAACACTCTTAGTAACACGGTAATGATATTTAACGTTCTTTCGAAGGCGGACAGCTTATAGATTAGCTAAGGCACTGTTAGCTTCTTCATAAGTATTGGTCCTAGTAATTAGTGATCGGTATTATGTTAGTGCTCACCTCTTTACATTCTTCTGTCCTCTTTGACGACTTAGTAACACGGTAATGATATTTAACGTTCTTTCGAAGGCGGACAGCTTATAGATTAGCTAAGGCACTGTTAGCTTCTTCATAAGTATTGGTCCTAGTAATTAGTGATCGGTATTATGTTAGTGCTCACCTCTTTACATTCTTCTGTCCTCTTTGACGAGGTTTTTTCCTGCTGTCGATTTTTTTTGTTTTGTGTTCTGTGTAACTGTGGAACTGTCATTCTGACAGCATCATTCAAACACCGTTTAATGGCATGAAAACAAACTAAACTACCTGAAATGTCACTTGTTTCCATTAGCTCATTCTGCTCGCAATTGAATTTTCGGTGATACATTTTTATGTTCATTTCCAAAGGGAATTAGCGGAAACAGCGTTATAAATTTAATGGCTGTCATAAAACAAGGCCGTTAATAGAACAGATTTTCGTGTTCATTAGTATCACTTCATATTGTGCTTTGTATTTTAGTGAAGAGCAATGGATCTTTAAACTAGATTTATGTTTTATCAAAATGCCAATTAAATTTGTTTAAGCAGGTTTAATCAGGTTTTTTTGCAAGTATATTTACAATTATTCGCACTAATATAAAAATGAACAAGATGATATACATTGGTGTGAATGAATTTCCATTGTCTCAGTTTTGGGGCGCTTTTGTAACCCTGCGGAGCTCCTGTTAAAAGTGCGCAAATCCGTTTGTCGGTAGACATGAAACAACATTTTTTGACTAAATATAAGATTGGAGAATTTTACGAAAGATCGTTACACAATTTCAAATTTTGTTTGTGACGGGCGATTTTAAAAATCTGTCTATGTAATAAGCAAGTGTTGGTTAGTAGCTTACATGGTTGTTGATCGTTTGCTTTTAAGGAATTTTGTTTCTTACGTAATAATATTTTTATGAACTTTGTTTAGTTATGTGTGTTTAATTAAATAGACTGTCCAATAGCGAATTCTTCATTGAAAGTGGACACATATTCCGAAGAGACAGGGGCTTTTCTGTGAACAGGTCCGAGCTATCTCATATTAAACAGTGGCGTATGTATACTATTCACCGTGTTGAATCCAGCATGATTTAGGTCGTGCTTAATGATTGTAAATCAGCGTTTCTCAAAATTCTATTCAAATTTTTTACGGTTCTACTATCTTATGTCAGTTCCGCAGATGTGCTAAATCGCACGTCGTCGGGCGCTGCATTGCCTTTCATTTGTTTCGTTACCAAAGCCATTTGTATTACTCTTTGTGGTACGGAAATGGATTTTCCAGGAATAAGCACATGTTACGGGGAAGCCAGGAACGTTTACATGGCTGCGACGTATGTTTCGATTACTGTTGATCTACATTTGACTTGTTAGATTGAATACAAATGGATTTATGTATTTGTTAGTGACCTTTGTTGATGTAGTGGAAATTAAATCCAACGCAATTGAATCGCAGGTCAAAACAGGAATTCATAGCAAGCAATCGACTTGTCTTTCAATATTCACTTAATCTATTCAAGCAATAATGTATTTCATATGATGAATAAGACAATCACAGTTGAAAAATCATTTATCTTATCGGAACTGATGTACCTTGCAGTATTTGTCATATTAATATTACAGTACAGTGATCACTCTGCCACTTGGGCTTTATAAGGGCAAGACAGACTGGTTTTAAAATACAATTTAATTTCTACGTTTTGACGAGGTTTTTACCTGGATTTTCAGCTGAGAGTCGAACTAGAATCCATAAAGACATGTCTGTAAGTTCGACGCACTGATCCTCGAGCTTACATACATGGTATTAATAGTCCACTATTAACCTTTTGTGATAATCATTAATTTTGTCAAGAAATAACAAATAGTAAGATTTGAGGTTTTCACAGCGGTGAGTATGAAGATTTCTGTCTTCTGGGTTGTTACGCGATGAATCGCCCTAATGACGGAGACAGTATGACGTCTGAAACGTTGGTAAACATCGACCAGTCTACACAGCGCAACAACCCAGAAGACAGAAATCTTCAAATAATACGTCACTTCACGGCTAGAACTCCATGATTCGCCACCAAGCACTACAATGTTTTCCCAATTCGAATCAAGTGTATCTCCATAAATCAATAACATCAACTCGCCTTATTAAAACATTTTCTGTCTGAAGCTGGGAAGAGATGGTTGCGTTCAACTATATCAGTGAACGCAATGGATCTACGTACTACTTGCCGTGGTTAGGCAGTGGACAACTTACAATTTCCTTGAAGTGTAAGCGTTTCTCAGACTCGCTGAGAAAGCTGACAGTCAATATTTATTACATCATTACTTTATGCGGACAGAGATGCTGGCGATATTTTTGCACGGAAGTTGGACGTTATGCTGTAGATATAAACTGGACTCAGATTGTTTTAAGCTAATTCAATTCCCAGTCCAATCAGTCAGCCATTCTTTTTCCATTATTTCTCATTAGTTCGTCCTGGTCCTATCAATCATTCGTTGTGGGAGAGACTTCGTTTAGATTCATTGTGCTACGATCATAGTTATGCAAAAAGTTGTTAACTGTCTGCCTGTCTGTCTGTGAACAAAAGCCCTTCAAACCTGTCGTAATGAGTAGGCTGCTATTGCAACACTTGTTAATCCAATATTTACCATTGGTTTTGTTACAAAACGATCTATTAATAAATACAGTGCATGGAATTGAATTCAGGATAGTTATAGTAGTTTTAGTAACTGAAAAGTGACATCTGTGTTTTTTAAACAGATAGCTTATTGAGATCCCAGATTTTGAAAAAAAGTTTTATTTTATCATATTGCTGAAAGAAAAAAAATTATTTCACAAACATGAATAGGAAACATTGCACCATAATTGTGTGCCTTAAAGATGTATAAAGTTCGGTTCTTTTGATAAAAGGGCGGTATTTTTTGTGTCGTCAAGTTTCTGTTATGGAAAAGCCAGCATGCTCGGAGAGTAAAGATTTAATAATAAGAAGGTACAAATCGACTATTAATTTCACCCCTGTTGCTTTTCTGTTGCCGAAATTCACTGCAGGTGTAAAATGTCATTAAGTCTTGAATAAACTGCGTTAAAATTAACAGTTTTGAAAACGTCTGGACTTGAATTGAAACTACTTAGTAAATGTGTTTAAATTTCTCTATACATTCAGAAAAGTAATTAAACTCATACTGTGCCTCTAAGTCAGTTGAAATTACGAAATGTCATAAGATAAATGTAAGGCTACGAAATAAAAAATAGAATGCGAGACAGAAATTCAGACAGGAACTGAGATTTCTGAACGACGCGAATTATTATTTCCAAACATGGAATCCTGTAAGGAATAACTTCAAGGTTCGTACAGGTCACCTACTATTCTTAGGATAGTAAAATCTAGGGGGCTGCTGTGTTCTTTTACGAGTCTGAGGTGGGCCTGACAAGAACAGATTACTGAATTGTGTAGATAAGCCTTATGAGAAAAACAATTGAGACAAAGGATGCGTTAGAAAATAGAAAGATTAAACTCTGACTAATAATCTATGATGTTTGATGATGAATGACAGTTGCTCCATTGGCAAGCTTTGACATTAACGGTGATGAACGATGAACATTCTGGTTCTGTCACCAAGAGTTTGATACAGATAATTAGTTGGTAGAGACTTGGGTATCATATCGTGTCCAAGCATAAGCTATTAGCTCGATATTCTCCTAGTGGGAGCGACTGAATCTTCAGACAACTTCGTTCAGGATGGTCTATTTCCTGATTCGATCAATAAATCAAATTTTAAGCCAATTTCTCGCGCGCGGTTTACTTATCGCCTTATTATGGAGGCAGCAATCACCTCTGAAACGTCAGTAAAACTCTGCCAGATTGCACGATGTAACATCCCAGAAGAGAGTGTAAAGAAGGCCACTGTTTGCTGTGTCAAAGTAATATCATTCGATCCGCGTGAAGTGGCTCCAGAAAAAGCCAATGGGAAATCTCAGTCGGTACAACCACTAACGCGATTTATATTCGAACTTGAAACCGCGAATCTACAGAGCTACCACTACACAGCCACGCTCACATGAGTCAGGACGGGGCCCGCCTGTGGGCTGTTGTGATGATGGCAATGAACATGTGGGTTCCACAAAATACGGGGTATTTCTCGACTAGCTGAGCTACTGTAAGAATCATAAAATAACTATAATTTTAGTTATTTAGCCGAATCAGCGCCATTAAATAATCTAAGAATATGCATTGTCGAAGATTTCAAAGGTATTTGAATTGGTTTGAACTTCAGAAAACTATTATTAATCTTCGTGTTTTGTGACACTTGGGATTAAAATGTTTCTTGTGAGGAAAACGTTGTCAGTATTGTAAGAAGCTGTTGTTTCACAAGGAACCTACAATTACCGAGAGTGTCCACGTCAGATGCCAGGCAGTGCCTAAAACAGAACTGTGGGGCCATTGTGCAGACATGTCCTCCTGATGCCTTGGCAGCTCGCCATGGCGCATTGTTTGTTTCTCGGAATAGACACACACATGTTCAAATATAAATTTCATTTCCCTCAATATTTGAGAAATTAAAATATTTTCTTTGGTATTCTGTAACGTTAAGTGCTATTACTCCGGCTCAATAATCTTTCTAAAATTCATGACGGCGCTGAATTTGCTCATGTATTTAAACGAGTTGCTGTTCGTGTTTGGTAACTGGTACTTTCAACCTATCCCCCCGCTGATTCGGCCAAGATTCTGCCTTCTCAAACTGATTTCCGTGTCTCAAACCAATAACAGCTCTTCCTTCCATCGGTCTTCGAAGTTTCTATACGTCAGTCATGGGCGTGACTTACTCATCACCCTAGTGACTGAGGCAGAAAACGCGTCTGAAACATCGTTAAAGCCCTGCCTTACCAGTGGATGAAAAATGACAGAAGACAGTCATCTAATATACTATCAGAGTCCATAGTCTTCGTGGTTAAATAGGATAGAAGTTGTTGCAAGTTGCTGTGGGATACAATTTATGTCGGATGGAAAGCAGTCGCATTTCTTTGAAGCATGAAGATTATGTAAATAATGCTTAAAGATTCAGTCGGTACCTCAACGCTTCTCATTACAGAGATCGCTTGATCAATGCTGTTAAAGGGGCCACTGTTCTGAGATTTATACGAAAACCATAATGCAGACTTGCTGAGTGTTACAACAGATCGTAAGGACATGTAGTTACCGGTTATGTGACAAGAGGTTATGAATTCTGTATGTGCGCATCCGGCAGTAATCATCGAACGAATTGGCTGCCTTTTGTATAATTCAGAAATTTATCACTCTAAAAGTCTATCTGATACAGTATTTTTAAGTCCGTGTTAACAGTTTACTCTAGCGAAATTCTGTGGTTATATTTTCAAGAAAAATGAAAAACAAACTTCATCAGGATAAATTCTGTCCGGTTTTATTACTTCATATTACGTTGCTCGCCATTGAGAGTTCAAGCTTTCTGAAACAACCGCTTCAAATCCCCGAGGTCAGGTTTCAATTCCAGAAAGTGCATATATAATTTGTGGTAAACAAAGTAAAATTAGGACGCATTTAAATTCGGCTTCTTCGTGTTTATCCAGCCAGTCACAATTTCATTAATGCTTAACATCCCCGAAGTGTTCAATAGGTCGGTAAAATGTAGGGTTGGTACCCAAATTTCACGTTGCGCTTCATACCTGTCATGCAGGCTTCCCGAAATTATTATCAAAATTCCGCCTTAAAATAGCTCACCCTTTCCTCGTGTTAACATTTAATTTTTATCAAATTCTGCCTTCCCAGCGTCAGTATCAGAATTGCGACTGAACGCAGTAAGACCTTGGTTAGCACATTTTCTCGCCCCCACTTCTCATCGCTCTGTCTTCTCCACTTCCAAACGCTTTTTGGTCTGTTCAACCCTCCTTTATCTGAGAAACCTTCATAGCCGAAAATTTGTCCCCCCTCGTTAAATCTAGTTCCCTTCAAGAATTGGTTAACAGTCCGCTGTTCCCCTCCACCAATCAGCACCATCAAATCCAACTTGCTGCCTGAAACTATTATAAGAAACGCCTAAAAACTATTTATTCTCCCTGAAGATGGCAGCTATACTATTTGCCGAAACGTTTGATAATTCTCAACATTCGACGCGGCTCAACCGCGATCTAATATTGAAACCTAAGGACAAGACTTTCTCGCCGTTGCTCCTGATTTAGTGTTTTGTCTCTGATTGTGTAATTGAAAGTGAAGGAGTGACGTATTTTATTTTGAGAACTGCAGGAAACCCATAATGCACGTGGGTAGTGTACGCAGTCAGTGCCTCAGACTATATCGCTCAAATTCGATATATTAAAAGCGTAGTTAAATAAAATAAGAATATATTCATTAAACAATCAGTAAAGCATTAGTAGACGGAGAACGAAATTTCCAACAGTCTCTTCAACTTGTTTCGTGTTCCCTCATTATAGCAGGACAGGGAAGAATGGTTTAGATATCGATTACGGCGAAATCCTGCTCACGGAGGGAACAGTGTTCTCGAAGGTACACAAACCTACAGCCCATTGCTTGCATCCTCTGTACTCAGAGGTAGTATTTAATCTGAAACGTTCGATGTTTCTGTTCATAGAATATATTTGCATCGAGAGACCGAGAAGTGACACAACAAGCGTGAAATTGTATTTCAGATGTAAGTATTTTGGCCACCGTACGGTTTTATAATATCGAATAACTCTTTGTAATGAATAAATATTTGTTGCCTAAATCGAATATTTACTTTTAAGTGAATAGTTAATAAAAGTTAACAAATATGTACAGGAAATTACTCAGTTTTTGTAAACCTGTTTTAATTTATATCGATCAGCTACCAAGATGCTTCAAGTAATTGTCTCCATTTTAAAACCTATCAATTTTTGAAGCGATAAGAGAGCGTAAGTGTGACCGCAGATCTTGAAAGGTTGAAAATTCGCTTTCCGTAAAAGACGGGGAATGTCACCTTGTCAGTAAGGACTGTGTTTGGTCATCCCGGCCTCATTACGTTACCGTTAATTTTTTTCGGAAATAGTAACAGACAATAATTCAAGTTTTATAAGAGTGAAAGTAGACAACCCGCTCTACTTTGTGGTGTCCTAAACCATAAATTTGTACGTCGGACGAAGGAACAGCAAAACAACTAAACTTGTTTCTCTGCAGTCAAGCTATGTAATACTTTCTTCCAAGTCGTAACTTGTCACTTCATGTCTCTTGCACGTTCATTTCAGGAAGCCGCTGTCATCTTGTCAGTGTGCGTGCAGGTCTGTTACAGAAACTTGTGCCTGGATAACTTGTCACGGGTTTGGGGACAGAATAAAGTGTTCCGGGTCGATCTCATAAAGCCAACTTGCTTATTGCGCACATTTGAGTTCGCACAAATCTATTTTGTGTAGTGTAAGTTTGTTATCTGCCAATGAAATGTAAATGAAGCCCAGAGCTTAGCTTTCGTACGCTCGTGCGAATGTCGTTATGTGATGGCATCTCTATCGGGATTATATTTTCTTCGTTATCGATTGCCCGATTTAAGGTACATTACAAATGTTTCTGGATATACTGAGGAAATCATAAAAAGAGTTAAGACAGCCGACATCCGCGTTGAAATTTGAAGCCGGGACCATCTGAATCGGAAGCAGTTCGGCGTAAGAAATTCGATATTTTCATATAAATGTCAGTACATCGTAATAAGTAGTAATAAATATTATTAACACGCCAATCACTTTGGCTACACTTTGTATGGAATCTGGGCTGCGGTTTTGAATCGTCCGGGCAGTGGCATAGTTTATTCCAGATGCAAAATAAAACTTATGCGGCATATTCTGACGGCACATTTCGGTGAGTGACAATAGTACAAAACCTCGTTACAAAGGACAGTGTGACTTTCAAGGAAAAAGTTACTCTTTTCACCAGTAAATGCGACATTTGTGTAAACACTTTGACCGGCAGTGGAATGACGAAATGCAGTTCTTTCATCATTGAACTATGAATGGGAACAGAAAATACTCTAATAGTGCAGATATAAATAGGCCTAGAAAGATGTGTGTGTGTGGGAGACGCAGACTTACAGTAGCAACAAATAAGGAATCGCTGTGTAGGATCTGAGGTTTTCACGGCGGTGTTTATGAACATGGCTGTACAACCCAGAAGACAGGCAACTAAGAAAACACTGGTCCAGCCCCAGGGTAATAAGTCAGTAGATGACGAGAAGAATTCAAAGGGACCCTCCTTATGACTGGAGTTGACACTTGTATGTTCTCGGCGTACTGATATTAACACGTATAATTTACTACGCCACAGAGTCATCGACCTAAGCCCAACTGTGCCAACACTGCTGTTTATTTGTGTAGCAGCTCATGAAAGTGGGTGGTTAAATAAATCACTTCGCATTTTTCTGTTAATTGCTTCTATCTTGCGATCGCGTTGAATAATCACGATCTCCCAGAAGTCTAATAAAAACTCACTGTTATTTCTCCGAAAATCCGTCTCCCATTGTTATGAAATATTCTTGAACTTTTTCATATGCGTTTCGGAAAGGATTGCTGTCGTGGACTTCCAGCCGAGTGTCCTCAATCAGTAATGCACAGACCAATGATGTCATTAGGATCAAATTGTACAGGCGTCTAAGAACTTTCGTGAAGCCATTCTAATTGTGTTTAATTCACTTCATATTCGTGTACTTTTCTTGGATGTGGTCGTGGGACTTGCAGATGTGAGTTGAGATCTGAGATTCTCACTACGGCTAGCATGAAGATGGCTGTGTTCTGGGATATTGCACAGTGTAGTCTGGTAGAAGTTTACCGACGTTTCAGAGGTTCTTCCTGCATCAATATTCAGGGCGATGAGTAGTAAGTCGTGCTGCTTGCACGGAAGATCAAGACGCCTATATTCTGTTTGTGTCACTTTGTCAAACACAAACACCACTGGAATTCTCTGGGTGTGATCGCGAGTCTCCGCGGTGAGAGGCCAAGGACTAACTGCCTTAGGTGCTCATTTAATATTAATTACATTAAAAGTTCTGATTGAAGCAAAAAGTGTAAAATGGAAGAATTAGACAAACCGTGATCTTGTCAACGTAATTGGCGTTGAAGATAAAACCCCCTTTCTTCCGATATTAAACAATGACAGCTACTGCTCTGAACTGCCTTCATGGTT
>NW_019059854.1:467650-480301 GCF_000696155.1 Zootermopsis nevadensis | reverse complement strand
TCACGATCCAGCCGCATATACCCTGAAAAGAATCACCTATGTCCATCTGAAGAGGTTTAATGGGCATCAGAGCCTATATGGAAATAAAAGTGACAAAGAAAATTGTTGCCAAGAGTCGAACCCTGACCCTGCATTCCACGAACAATAGTTTAACGACGAATTTATACTGGCTTATTACAGAATTCCAATAACTGAATCTTAATTATTACATTTTTGTCGAATTCAACGTTGGTTAAAATTTAGGTATCATTGTCGGGGCGTATTTCAAAGTCTTGATTTGATGCCTCGGTGCCTTGATGCCAGTACTTGTTTTATGGCATTAGGTACAGCGACGTCTGCACACGACATAGCCCTATGAACATATTAGACACGAGGGAATATTTCTTATCTGATTTATAACCACATATTTATGTCCCTTCTCCACACGAAATTTCAACCCTTCAGGCAATGTTGTATTTTATTTATATGCATTAAGAGGAATGTACAACCAAGTTCTCATTTTATTTTGTTCCTCACGCAGAGACTGTAAGCGTTATCCGCCTCCAGTCCTCTGCGTTATTACACCTCCAATTCCAAACTTTTTAAACCCAACTGCATAACTGGACAGTTTGAGTCCTGGGATATATTTTACGCTCCAATTACGTCGTAGACGTAGATGATGATAATAAATAGTATAACTCGTCCCTCTGTTATGTGGTTTTGGAACTGATGGGAACATATGAACTGCTCTGATATGTTTTATGTGAAGCTATCCTAATTTGTTTGCAAATGTCAGTACAGACTCATGAACATGCAAGATCGTGTTATGTTTATAACTATCATTACACCTATTAGGTCAGTGCTAGGAACAGTTATTAAGGCCTTCTTAATTTTTAAACGTATTAATATATTAATTTGATTTTCGTCAAGAACCATATTTTCTGCTTTTCACGAACAATTAGAATTTTGTATTCTGATCTATTTTGTTCCCCGTGTATTCCTAAAGCTATGGTAAGACATTAACATAATTCAATTTGTGTTAAGAATGACTTCTTACACTTGTAATATTGCCAATTATAAACAAACCAGTAAATTGACCGCTAAGAATGTAGACTAATTCTAAAATAGTAACTCACACATTCATAAATGTTACCCCATGAGGTCTACATTTTCATTAATAGCAAGTGACCAACAACCTAACCTAACCCAGCATTTACTTATTATATACGACAGTAGACAGAGGGATAAAGCTGTATTTAAACCAGATGGTAAGTGAATTCGGTAATGGAGTGTGTTACTCTGGTAGGTTTGTGGATGCAGAATATGTTGTTTAGTTTTACCGATATAAAATTCACTACGATTTGTAGTTTTAAATTTAAATGTTTATGGTATCAGTTAAATATAATAATATTTATCTGCCATTCTCGTTCATAAGTACTGATGGTAACAGTTCGCTGTATATAGTTTTATCCAAATCTAAATGTGATTTAAGAAGAAACTGATACTTAAGATTAAGTAACGTTGATCAGATTCGTATACATTTTTGATCTGAATGTAACTATTATGTGTTTTTCTCTTTTATTACTCTGTTTTACTCTCAGGAGAACAAAACCTGTGTGAAGTTCTGTACGCTTTCACTTCCTTGTAACTTTATGTATTTCTGCATGTTCCAACACTTCCTTGTCACGAAGCAGTGCAGATCGCACTAAAGTTTGTGATGTCAGAGCACTTTGAAAGCGTCACAACGCGCCTCTGTTCCCCTCTGAAAATGCTATGGCGGCCAAAAGGAAGATAGGAAAGTTGTAATGCAGGTTAAGAAATTGAGAGCCATCTCACACTTCTCAGTGTTTCCAGGACACACGCTATTCTAGTGAGTCCAACACACTTTCAGCGCCTAACGAAATTATTTCTTAAATATTCCCTTATAATAGCAAATGGAATCTACTGTGCACGTGCTTTAAATAATGCTGGAACATAAGAAAGTTGCTGTTACTCGTTCATTTATGAAGATGATTATAACGATGATCGTCGCCCTGATGATGGAGGCAGCAAACGAATTTGAAACGTCGATAACTTATGCCAGACTACACAGCGCAACAACCCAGAAGGCTGTCTTCAAAGATTTTGAAAGTCCTAGATAAAATTCTATATTACACAGTCTCGTATCGAATAATACCGGGAACTCTTTCCGTAGGAAAAAACAGCCGGAGCTCGAAGCTTGTAACTTATTTCGATCTGGTGTAAGGGTTTAGATCGCGTAGCGCTTTACGTCTGTCATTCCTGTAGGCTTTCATGGCGCAGTGCTTAGCCAGCTCATACTTTTGTCTTTGTCTTCTGTAATTATTTGTGCTGTCTTCCTAGAAATAAGTCATAAGTAATGTCGCCGGCATATAGATCTCGGTGTTTGAAGTTTACGACTCAAATTAAATTCAAACCAAGCGAATGTTGGCTGTTACTCTTTATGATCCTCGGTAGCGATGACTAGACGGTTCATCGTTAAAGTAAAACATACTTAAATGCCATTTTTCTACAGCTGAAGCGGTATTCGGCTTTATAGCCTTCTACTTTTATCTTTCGCGTCTAATCGCCAATTTATCCTCCGTTTACCTTTTAATTCCTCGTTTCTAGTTAGTCCTTCTTTCATCATTCAGTTCCTAATCTCAGTTTCGTCCTGTTTTTACCATTCTCTTCTCAATCTTTAATTTATGTTACTTTCATATTCTGCTTAATTCATCCGGCGTTCTCATCTTAATTCTTAAGGCCACTTGCTTTCATTTTCTGTTCTACATTAATTTCTAACACCTTCCTCGGTCTTCCACGTGATTGCCCTTCTCGAGGAGTTTCAACCAATAATCGAATCTGTCCGTACGATATTAATTCTTTGGCTCCAGTTTTATCGATTGTACTTCCTTTGAGTGTTACAATCTGGTGAATATCTGTACCGTATTCCTGTCATCTTACAATTTGGAATGCTGTAGTCTTAGGACTGTCACCGGATGCGTTTAAAAAGAATTTCTATCTACCTACGTCTTTCTGTTTAGGATATTCACTTTTGATTTCACTACGAAATGAAAATACAACATTCAAAATAAAAGTGTTACGAACTGTTCTACAACCCTATTACGGAAATTCATATTTTTGTTCGCATTACAGATATCGGTGTGTTCTGAGAAATATTTTTGTCATCTCTCTGAAGGAACTGAAGAAAACCGTGCGAAACTGCTATCAGATTAACCGGTCTCCCTTAAGAATCTGGAAGCAAAACTCTCCCGTACGCAAAGCATTTCTAACTACTACAAAGAGAAATTACTTTATTCGCCTGGTGAAACTGAAGACAAATACGGTATTTTAACGATTGCTTCCGAATGTAAATGAGGCACATCACGTCTTTAATAAGAACTTGGACGAAGGTCAGTCGGGCAACGAATGCAAGAAGGAAACATTCAAGTGGACCATTATTTCACTGCCAGTCTCTCAGCCGTGCTGTTGTACCACGAATCTGGCGACAAAGCCAAGTTTAATTAATAAACGTCATAGTCCGTTGGACGTGTAACAAAAGGTTGCGGTGATGGTTCTTAAAAGTCCTAAATTAATTCTGTTGCCTTTCCTGGAAAAATGTCTTTCTCGTCGGTAAAGAAGCTGACTGTTTCTGTAGAATGATAGAAAGTCGCGATCGAGGTTCTAGCAGTCATGTTTTGTATTCAGGAGGTCCTAGGTTCACATATAGATCCCGAGATTTGCTGCCCGGACCGAGATATGTCGTTGATGTCGAGTGGCTTCTGTCAAGATGGTAATGAACCTTCGCTTTTCATTGAAGGCCGGAAGTTTGTTATCTTGACTCGTCTTTTCAAGAACATTCTGCTTCGTGGTGATGGTTGGTTTACTAAGCTAAACATTCTAATAAGCTTCAATTTCTATTTCCTCCTTTTTATTTTTATTAATTTTTTTAATTATGGCTTAATAAAGTTTTTGCGCAAAAGGCAGGATTCTGATAGAACATTAGCACATTACAATATCTAGATAATAACGTGAGACAGATATCCGTGCGCAGAGCGGGATGATAACCATCGATCCACATTTTTACGTTGAATAAGACCTTAAAGCGATCGTCATTTGTGAAGTTGATTTATATGAACGATTTGTCATTAGCTTTGATTTTAATTTTATGCTTAGTTTTACTTATTTTGATGGTAATAAATGACTTCTATTAAGCTGGCTAACTGTGGTTGCTCGCGTAGGCAGAGGGAATTACATGTCAGGTCAGAAAATTAAACTCGTAGGAAAACGAAGAGAAATAGCGATGCATTAGGTTGCTGTTTGCAGTATAACAAGTGACTGTCAGCCCGTAGCTCTCACTAGGGATCTGCGATCCGTACGCGAGCAAGAAGGCACTTAGTTTGCTGCTTCGTAATGTAAGACATTCACTTGTCGCTTCGACGAGCTGATGCTACCCGTTCTTAAATATCACTTTAAATAAACTGTAGAGGTAAAACAACGAAACAACTTACTTCTTGAATATTTCTGTCTTCGCCCTGATGACGGAGGCAGTATGACCTCCGAAACGTTGGTAAACATCGACCAGACTACACAGCGCAACAACCCAGAAGACAGAAATCTTCATACTCATCGCCCTGATGACGGATGCAGTATGACCTCTGAAACGTCGGTAAACATCTACCAGACTACATAGCGCAACAACCCAGAAAACAGAAATCTTCATGCTCATCGCCCTGATGACGGAGGCAGTATGACCTCTGAAACGTTGGTTAACATCGACCAGACTACACAGCGCAACAACCCAGAAGACAGAAATCTTCATACTCACTGCTGTGAAAACCTCAAATAATACATAGAATTGCTTATTTGATACATTTTAGAGCTCACAATACCATAATTATTATTGTCTGCTTTAATTAGATGTTAAATGACCTCTGTAGTTGTTAAAGTGTATTTAACCTACTTAAGAACTGACATCGTCTAGGAACATTACAATATTTTTATTAATTTTCTACTTATTCGGACCTACAGCATGATTTGGTCCAGCACCTATCCTGCTTCAGAGCAGTTATAAATTCTTATTATGACAAACAGGATTTATTTTATTACAGGACGAATTTAGTGAGATTCTAACCAATGATCAGTGTCCGGTTCGACCCAGACTGAAGCCCTGCGTTTGGCAACAGATACAATCCAACACCATTATCTTGATAAATCTGTTTCATCATTGGACATCGAACGAATGGAAGTCTGGTCTTTTGTGCTAGAACTATTCAATTTGTTGTATACTTGAGGGAAACAATTTTCCCTGCATGTCCACCGCATCATAGTGATGTACCGTTCACAGTGAGCTACAGAGCGAAATAATGACCTGGGCTTCAGAGTGATTGTTGTACAAGTTCATAACGTCATGGATACCGAACACCGACGTTATGAATTATTCTTAAATAACTGCCATCCCCATTCATGTCGTTATACAGACTACATGAAATTTGATGTCCTATCCTAAATGTTACTCCCATAAAAGGATAACGTGATATTTTCAAATCGTTCTGTGTCTAAAAAATAAATTAAATACGTTATACCAGTGTAAGCGAACAATTAAAGGCAATTACGCACAGTACGTGAAAGGTGATGTTGCTAGCAATAAAAATATTTCGCTTATAAAACTTATTAACTTTCCCTCATTTTAATCTAGGCATAATTGTTTTATTGTCATTTGGATATAAATAACGCTGTGGCATATTTGACATGTGCAGCACACAAATATATCTACAAGCGCGTCTTTTATGTAGCCTTCAACTTGCTTCCAGTCATTTGAAAAGTTTTTTCTAACAAAAAACTAAAATGTTTGTGTTTTTTAGGTTAGGAAGAAAATTTCTTTGATGAAAAGATGAAAAATATCCCCACTATCGAACGCTGTGAACTAAATAAAATTGAACTGTATCAAAGGCCTTGCAGCTAATAACCAGTGAGGTTTTGACTCCGTACGAAACGTCAGATGCTTTGTTCGTACTCAGAGTTTTGTAAGGGTTCCTTATGCAACAGTCGAATATATTAAATGCACTGGCTTTTGAAAAGTGCGTGTGTAAAAACGTAATAACGATATTTTAACTTATTTAACACGGCCAGTCATTAAAATATTCGGCACAGATAACCGTACTTTGAAAGATCTCATTTGTGTGTGGCTTATGCTTTCAAATATGAATTTCTTTACACGTTTTTTCAAAATTTGTCAATGCAATTTTTAATACAAGTTTAATGGAAGAAGGTAATTAATTTATGATATGATCTTATGCAGTACATCCATTTAAAATCCGGTCCCCACGGAAGTGAAATGTAATTATTTTAATCCATTTCGCTAATTTGTCGCGTCTTAGTTTTCAGTTCATAATTTTTTGTTTACCAGTGTCAAATTTAATGATTTAATGATTTTAAAAGTTCAGTTTTTTTGCCTCAAAGTAACCACAAGACTTCTTCATTAGAAAGATCAGTTAGTCAGTACTGAATAAGGAAATAATAGTTGGGATTTCGGGTTCTGACAGTGCAAGTCTTCTGGGATGCTACACCGTGTAATCTGGTAAAAATTTACCGACGTTTCAGAAATTTTTGCAGCCGTCATCATCAGAGCGGGAGTCGTTTAATCGATCCCTCACGTCTTGATTCTAACAGTGCACTGTAAATCCAACTGGATTCAGCATCTGGGAACAGCTTCATGATTGGTCAAGAGGCGGTTGTGGGTTAAACAGCCGTTGGTCGATTCCATTGCTGTCGCGTCCGGAGCTCACCGAGCGTCTCTTCCCATGCATCCTAAGTACTTGCTGTGGACACAAGGGTTACCGCAGCTTTAAGACTCGAGTACGAATGTAGGAAACAAGAATTGCATACGAAGTAGCTTACTGGCTGAATCACGTGAGGGCAAGGGACGTAGGCGTATGAACAGAAGGGACGAGTATTTTAAATAATTTAATTTTGGTCTTTCTAACGACGTTGTCTTTATCCATGACTGTACCAATGTGATTAACGGGTGATGAATTGGAAAGGTAACGCAAGGAAACAGTTGCGAGTTACTTAAAGGTACTAGTCCGGAATTGACTGAGTAAAAAACACGTTAACCCTTGGAATAGCCTGTATTCGAACAAAAATGAAAGGATAATATTAAAATATAACTTGAGAGAACAGGAGTTGAGATTGTGGATCGGATTTAAGTGATCTAGGATATTGACCAGTGCCAGGATATTGCAAAAAACGGTAATGTGGTCTAGTGTTCCGTAAATGCCGGAAATTGTTTCCCTCCCTGACGAAATATAAACTTATCAAGCAGGTATATAGGTTACTCAGAGGGATTAGAACTCTTTAAAAGCTCCCACTCCCTGATTTTCTTGAACGGGACTTTCCATTGGTCCAGACTCCCTTCTCTTTCCCGGTACTTGGACCATGAACTACCCACTTCTCAACAACCTCACTTCATCCTTGAAGACAGAGGCAGTATGTCCCTCCGAAACATTGGTATGTACCTACGAGTTCACGTGGTGTTACAACTCGAAGACCAACGTTGACGTCTTTGCCTCCGCGAGAATTTAAAATATAAAATAGTCGTTTACAGATTCTTACTACGCACAGAACTCCTTTAAGGCTGCTAAATCTATTCACCTGTAAATGCCTGCTCTTTAAATGGGTAACACCGTTCAGCTTCTGCGTTCTTTGAAGTCTCTCCGTTTCACGGAACCAGGCAGCCTATTTATTTCGTTCTGTCTCTGTCTCGGAGGAAATTGAGTAATGCAACTTCGCAGTCCGGAAGAACGACGGGATTTCAGAACGAGATTCGGTTCCTTTGCTTTGCATTAGCGCGGTTTCCGTCTCAGCTCTCTATCTCTGAACATTTTCCGGCTCCTAGCAGAGAACAGCTCGAAGCTGGTAAGAATCTTAGTGCGATATGACAAGACGTTTTTACCGTCAGTATTCGAAGATGGGCAACGTCTTTAAATATTGGTGGAGAGATCGTAAAATTTCTGGATTACCTTATCTTATTCGTAATTGTGGCACCGCTGTTTAATTCAATGTTATAAATTGGTAATAACAGACTTTTAGTAATGCATTTGTATGCCTATTTACTGTTAAAAGCATTTATCCACAATCTTTTGTTTATTGAATATTATATCTTATTACTTTAATATTAATGTAACTTATTTTGTTTAGTCAATACTTTGAAATGTATGCGTTCCTCTTCATCATGGATGTCAACACTATATACCGTCACGCATAAAGATTTACCGTTTATAATTCTGTTTTCCTTTTTTGTACATATCTAGTTTTGTTTTGATAAATTTGAGTTTCCCTTGTTCTTTGTTAAATATTACTTTAGTGTGACTTCCTGAAGAAATTTCCTTCTTTTAAGCAACCGAAACATTCATTAAAGTGGTCACAAGACAAAAGTCGCGTCATTAGGTTCTATGGTGAGACGGTTTAGCTATTATTTCACATTTGCTTCTAGAAAATTAATTTTAAAGACGGTTGTGTTCTGGGTTATAGCACCGTTTAGTCTGATATAAGTGTACAGATGTTTCATAGGTCCTTGCTGCCTCTATCTCGTCAGTTAAAAGCCATTTTTTCGGACCGCAGGCTAATACAGATATATCTAACAAGGTTACTCAAAAATAATTCCTCTGACTGTAAACCTATCGTTTCCTTCCCTATTCCCACTTATATCTTCATAGTCGTGTTGTTTAATATACATCCAGTTTTATACAAGTATTATTTTGCATCCGTTAATTCTACATCCATATTATATTTTATCATTCTCTTACAATTTCCTTCATCGTAAAAGTAAACAATTTCCTGTTCAGAATATACTGTTCTCTCCCTTTCCTTCTCAGGAAAAGTCTTAATACAAAATAAAAAAAACTTTCTCTCTCTATCACAAGCGCTCCTTTTACTCAGATCCATTCGTCACCCCTCAGCTTCCAAGTACCAAACCTAACCCACGTCTCTCTTTTTTCTCCTCCCATATTTGCTTCAGTTATGAGCAGATAGTCGGGAAATAATTACTTCCAGACATATATATTAAATGATCTACTTTAAAATATTATGGGCTTGTATGATTTGAGATTTTCACAACGGTGAATATGAATCGCCCTGATGACGGAGGCAGTATGACCTCTGAAACGTTGGTTAACATCGACCGGACTTCACAGCGCAATAACCCAGAAGACAGAAATCTTCATTATGGGCTTATTTGAAATAGACACATGATACAGGATTTTCATTACGACTTTCAGTTGGACATCAGATTTGGTAGTGACAGGATTTGATTTTTTTTCTCGATATATTTTACAGTTATTTTACATTATCTCTAAAATTGAACTCAAGATATTAATTTATAATTTCTTTTTTCAGGCATTGTTGCTGTGATGTGTTAGTCGCCGTTACGAAGAACTTTATTACTATCAGAGTGAATAATAAATACAAGTAAATTTAGTGTTGAATCCAGCCCTCTTCAACTAATTCCAGATTTAATTAGAATCTTTATTCGTCACATCTGTGGTAAGTGAACAGTTATGATTTTTATATGATGACAAGTTTACTAATGTTACATTTATTTTTCCTTACAACTTGAAATATGTTTGTTGATATTGCATTAATTTAAATGAACAAATAGATATGTTATCTCGAGGAAATGTCCCATACCTGAGTAAATTATGCAAGTACGACAAATATCTTTATGGTTTGTGTGTAGTGTTTTATATTCACGCAATGATTGTCTTTGTGTTCATAGCAGATAAGGTTCTCGGCAGTGATGTTATTTATTGTGATCCTATCTACAACTGTAACCCCTGAAATTCTTGCGTCAGGGAAAAGAGGTATGCCAATCTTAACCCGGTTATATTAGCTGCACCAAAATACGAGATAGAAGGCTCTGATATTAGGAATCGTTAAAATCATATCTCCTAACTCTTCGTCTATAAGTAGTGGAATCTGGCCTGGAAGGAAATTTTATTTTCTCATACTGGCTGATAATATTTATATAAATTTTACAAAACAAGTTCTGTCGTCTGCATTCCAGACCAATATTCAGTTGTTAAAATAATTTGGCGGGTGTCAGTTTTCAGTATGGCCCTGAAGATGGAGACACTATATTTCCCCGAAACCTTCAAGTGCACACGACGTCACAACCCAGAACAACATTATCGATGTCTTCACCAAAACTCTCTTAATATTTGTACTGTAACTTAAAACTTTCCGAAACGATGATTTGAAAAAGTTTTAATTCTGTGAAACACATTGGTAATAATACGTATCACCTAATTTAAAGATCAATAACTGTTAATTATTCTACAGTATATTTATGACTTTTATATGCTTATCAGAATAAATAGCAAGAATTGAAATTCTAATAGTTATTTAGGGGAACATCGGTTTTAAAGGCTTAAATAATAGACATCCATTGACATTTATAACTTTAAAAATGAGATAAGAGACATAATACATGATATCACTGCAACACTTTTTATCGTTATTAAAGAAAATTAACTCTTTGTATTCTTCCTAATTGCGTTTTCTAGCAATAAACGTAAACCAATTCCGAAGAACTTAAATAAGTGAATATATTTTCGTACGATTATCACATGGAATTGACTTGTGTTTTAAGCAGTAAAATATGGCATGACTTTTTACAGCTCTGTAGACAGCATTTCCACTGCAGTTTGCTACAGACAAAATGATGAAACGTACCGTAATAAAAATTTACTTCGCGTTCAGTACTCACGAAAATGAGTATTATTATTATTAATAAGATTCTTCCACGTACAGTAACAGCTTTTTAATGTCTACCGACGTTTTTATTCGAGAATTATTATCCTGAGATCAGTAAATACCACGCAGTACCTAAAACTTTATCCAAAAATTGTATTCTGCGCCTCAGTTTACCGTTATCTCTAATACTTACGATAATGAAGCACTAGAAGATAAAGTAATGATGGAGAAGTTGAGTCAGCACAAAACCTCATTTATAAACATGAGTTTGAGAATATCTGAGATCAGATTCGTGTTTCAAGATCTTAAAAGCTGCTACGCTCCTCTTGCTTCCCGGGAGCATCTTCACACATAAGCATCAGACCACATTTCAGGGTACTTTGTGCTCAGACACTTCAGCTTGAGGGTACAGCTTGAACGGCAAAAGGGGAGTGTCTGTCACTTCGTAGAAGAAAACGGATTTCAGATGTTCCATTCCTCTATGACTACATTTTGATCTTTCCATTAGCAAACGAAGTTAACGCATATCGGATTTGAGGTTCTCACGGCGTCGAGAACGATGGCTGTCTTCTGGGTTGTAGCGCCGTGCAGTCTGGTAGAAACCTGTTGACGAGTCAGAGGTCCCTGCTGGCTCATCGCACTGATGGAGGAGGCAGCAAGGACTTCTGAAACGTCGGTAAAAATCTACCAGAATACACGGCGCAACAACCCAGAAGACAGCAATCTTCAATTTTTATAAGTCTTGGGTCTTTCAGTTCTTGAACTCGCTAGTTATTAAAGATAAAATGTTTATTTTTGTTCTATTTTCCCGTTTCTTGCCAAGATTGATAATTTCTGAAAATATGACATCTCTTGTTTATCTAAGTGTTCATATTATGAATTATTATTTTCATAGTTATGATAACAGACAAGACGACAGCGGAAATTTAAAGGTTTGTGAAAATAGTTCGTTATAATGTGAAAATATGTTCTTTTGAAATTGTCCATCGTCTAAATTACAAAATTGCGAAACTACTACGACGTTTCTACATGGCGTGTAGCGGGTCAGCTTTACTACAACATTTTAAAAGCTACATTCTGCTTCCACGTTTCAGGGAGGCCAACAAATAGGTTTTCTGCTCTCTTTTTTTACCTCATGACGAAAGCAGAATAAAGCTATCGAAACGTAGTTTTATCATTTAGAAGATGGAATAAGTCCAAGAGAATGATCTCTCACAAGACGTCAGCAGTCATTTGGAATGTTTATTTACTGAATTTTAATAATAAACAAACAAGTGCATTATTTAAGTCATTTGACTCTTCCGAAGAACGAGTACTTTCACTGGTACCATGTACTGCTTCGTACAAAATGATCTTTTTGTAACCGTGTCGCTAGCAACAACAATGCTTTGACGTCATGCAACCCCACGAGGTGGAAATATTGCAGAGGGATGATTCGGTTACCCAAGCACAGATCAGAATAATTAACGCCTGGTTAACGAATGAAAGGCCTCTTCAAAGAGACTGGATCATCCCGACACACATTGGTTGAATGTGATGAAATTGACGACAAAAGTGACGTCATTCTGTCATGACCTTTAAGCTTTCAGCATTATTTGTTCTGTTTCGAACACGGAATTTATGCCCGTAGACTAACAGAAAATTTATCCAGTAGTATTACTCAATACTGATTATGGTAGTTCAAGCGATAATGCATGCGACTTGTATTCTGGAAGTAGGGCTACTGTTTTAGAATCACGTCTGCCGTATCTGCAGCGTAACAGAAGTTCCTTCAGCATTACCATAGAAATTCTGAAATTACACCTTAGAGTAGGTCATCACCATTTTTCTTTCTTAAGTTTATCGTACTTGCATAATCTTTTAATACTTATTTTTGGTCTCTAGGTAACGTTTGCAGTTTATTTAGCTTTTCTATATAACTAA
>NW_019059854.1:397734-465576 GCF_000696155.1 Zootermopsis nevadensis | reverse complement strand
ACCCGACATTTCGGGAACCACCTCTGTCCCCATCATCAGGGTTCTGATGTGACTGGATACACAGTCGACTTCCGAGGTATCCAGTCACATCAGAAACCTGATAAAGGGGACAGAGTTGGTTCCCGAAACGTCGGTTTACTACGGTAACCAGTTGACGCGGCTGATTGCCCGAGAAGATTTTATTGAGCTATAGTGTGTTATTCTGATGATGCTAATATATCTAGTAGGCAAATAGAACCTCAAATCGAAACACGGAGAAATCTTTAACGCTTTAAAAATAATGTAGCTTATTAATTGGCGAAACTCCCACAAAACGTAGCAACTGTACAGGGATTTTTGGATAAGCTGTTGGCAACATTTACCTCAGTATCGATGTGAAAGTTAACAGGGAGGATCACGTAATGTTTCTTCTCAAAACATTTTATTCTTCTGGTGGTTGAGTCGCTGCGTGAGGAAAATATCGCCTAGCGTGTTTTTCTCTTCGTGTTACACCAACCAGGCACGCTATTTACCAGCTTTGCCAGACATTTTGAAGAAAGAGGAAGTTTGTGTGATGAACATTCAAAGGGACGTAAAGATAGCTCATCTGTCACAAAGGAAGAGTTTATCAGTGCGACAATGGAGGTAATAAGTGTGATAGAGTAAAGCCATTCCACTGTCGTCACAACAGGCAGCTGTCTCTGACAACATCGCAAAGGAATTCTGTCGTCGTTTCCATACAAAATTAAGTAGAGTCAATCGATTTAGTTTTTCTCTACGTTTTGTGTACGAGACACCCAGACTTCTGGTTCTCAGGTGAGACTTTCGCACCCATTAGGACGGTTCTACTAACAAACATAATATTTTTGGTCTTAGACAATCGAAGGCTCACTCTTATTTGTCGGTCGCTACCATAAAATGTTTCACTGCGTTACCAAGTGTCGAAATATTCATTAATGATAGAGTCACCCCTGATGCTTAACTTTTCTTGGTGAGGGATGGATTCTTACGCCTTGCACGGATAGTTTGGTTTCTCTGCGGGGAAATTATGGGAACGGAGATCATAATCCCGAAAAATCTGTCCTGAGTTCGAGTCCTGATGAAGATATTGGGCTTAAGCTTATTTTTATTAATTTCTTCTTAGGATATTCAGTGATACGGATCTAATAATCAGCTTTCGATAAGCTTTCGGCCAATAAGGATTTATAAGAAATGTAAGCATTTCTCGAATTTTGATGCTGCTACACTGCGAGAACTCAGCTACTTATTTATAAATTTTTATGTCACCATAGTTTCATGTGTGTGCGCTGGTTGTAGGCAGAAAATCGAGGTAAAACCAATTTGTGCCCGTGTAGACTCGCAGCCCGTAATTGAATCAGAGGACAGACAGATACACACAGTTTGTTAGTAGTCACCGGTTCCGGGGAAGAAATAGTGTTCCTTCGGGACTCTAGAAAGGAGAAAACGTAATAATACAAAGGGCCAACAGTCCCTGTGAGCGGGGCGCTTGATTCAGTACGCTTTAAATTTTAAAATAAAGGCAGCCGTGTTTTGTGTCACCGTCTTTTACTTTGAGAGACAGAGGCGAAGGCTGATGGCCAGGTAACAAAGACTTTTGTGTGCGTGGTACCGTGGTGGTTAAATATTTATCTGTGTTGTCTTAAGACTTCACAGTGTCCCTTGATAATTTGCCAGTACCTGGAGTCCAACCACGGTCTATTTTACGAAGGTGAACTGATTAATGATTTTTAATAAAACTTTACCTTTTAACGTAAGAATTATATAAAACCCATAAATGCACTGTGGGCATAATTCAGAGTTCTTGGTCGTTAAATAATGGGGTACGTATATTTAGAACTGGGTTTTAAGGGATCAGTAACAATTAACTAACAGAGTTAATAAATAGTTAAAGATGACGACCTTCTGGGATATTGCACCGTGTAGTCACCGAGAAGTTTGGAAACGTTTCAAAAGTGCTTACTGCCTCCATCTTCAGAGCAATAGTTTCTGAAACGTCGGTCAACTTCTGCGTGACTACATGACGCAGTATCCCAGAAGATTGTTACGAACTTTCTTGACAGAATTAAAACCTGCAGTCTCAATAAATAGTTGTTTATCTGGAATTAACAGAGATTTAAGTACGCAATTAATAGAGGTCGTAGTGGACACATATGTCCACGTTGAACTGGTGGGGCGTAGCGTGAACCGGGGCGCAGGTAATGATCTCTCTCGCAGGATCATTCCGACCGTCAGGTCACAGGTGGTAGAGCCCAGCTCCGAAATAAATGCGGTAGCTTTCCGATCGACATTCGAAATGAAGCAGACTTACTGGGCAGAACATGATCGATTGTTTGGATTTTATTCGCTGGACTCTTTTGAACTCTCAGGACAAGGTTTATGTATCCGTTATACAGTAGCAGAACCGATGTGATAGTTGAAACGGCATACAAGTATCGTGTCAGCATGTCCAAAACAGGAATTATAGAAGAATACGAACTTCATAAAATTGTTACTTCATTTAACCGAATTGTTACCACATACCTTTTAGTACTGGATTACACGATAAATACGAATGTTAAAGGAAGCATAATTCCAATACTTTCCTGCAGAAGCTCAGAACTTCTGAAGATAGAAGCAGTATGTTTATCCGAAACGTTCGATTCTACCAACAAATCCATGCGGCTTTACTATTCCTAACACTACCATCGAGATTTCCACCTCATGAGAACATCAAAACTCAAAATTACACAGCATCGTAACTCAGAAGACCACAATCCAAATTGTCCCATAGAATTTCAGTAATGTTTCTTCGCGAAGCTTTTCAGTCAGGATTAGTAAGACAAAATAAGGGCTCACAGACCAAAGCTGAGATTATTACAGAAACAAAGGTCACAACCTGCACAAAATTATATGTTTCGGCGCTTGGTTTACGTTAGAAAAGGCTGAAACCTCGAAATTGAGTGGGTTATAGCCACGGTAAAGGCGATTCATTTATCTTGACAAATAAACTCGACAGTAGCAGCGAACCCGACGCTGAACGTTGCGAAATATTTTGTTGTTGGAGCAACCCTTAGACCTAATTGTAGTAGAGCTACTTATCGTAAACGTTTGTTCCCACAGGGAATTTGCTACAGCCGTAACGTACTTGGCTTACGTTGCATAAACCCTGTTGTTGGTACGTCTTCGTCAAATAAATCCATAAAGAATTATAATATGTATTTGGTGTAATGTGCAATGGATATATAGGAGAAATACAAATAATGCAGACAGAAGTGGCATATGTCTCACTTTGATATTAGGTAACAATTTAAACCAGTTTTAGTGCTTGTCTGAGAGCTGGCTCATAGACCTACTATAATAGATCTTTTGGTACGTCACAAATTTTCTTTATTTGTAGGATTGCTGTTCTAAGCGACACAAAAGTCAAAAACTCGTATGCATAATAGCACTACCTGCACTTTTCAAATGAAACGAGCCACGTACGGAAAATGTGTTATTTCTTCGGTGATTCTTTTTTTTTTAGATTTATACATTATCTGCACGAAGTAAATAAAATTAACTGATAATGGGGAGATTATGTTTGTATTCAGCCCGTTCGTCCACGCATTACTTATCGGAAACTGCTCCAAATATTTCGTTAACATTTTTATTGGATAAAAGTTTGTCTGGCGAATTCTCTTAAAGTCTATTTTGCAGTTTGTTTCTACTTTGCAAAAGCTAGAATATAACTTTTATACTTTTAACAATTCTCGTAACAAAAAATATTGGTTCTAACTGCTCCAGGGAACAGTCAGCGCCCGTGACGTGGCGTAAATAACGCCTTTTTAATTTCAATGTACCGCAAATTGCACAACTTTCCAATCTTGCCTTAAAAACAAAGAGGTTTTTGCTACCACTTAGATTCAGTAAACTACCCATTTACTCCACAAAGTAATTCATCTACTTAAAAAGTATTGGTTATCGATAATCGAACTTTGAATAAAATTAGGTTTAGCATCCCAGGTATTGGACGCACTGACTTCATCTTTCCCTTGCACTGAATTATATGATTGATAAGAATCTTATAATGGATTTTGTTTCCATCAGACTTTCACTTCGAGTGCAATCTCAAACCACAGAATAAAAACACTGAGGCAGTATTCCTATAAGGAAAGACATTGTCGGAATAATACCAATAACATAATTATGTTGTAAAATGTAATCTGTAATGAATGTTGTTTTGCAAATATAAGTTTGGTTGCTGTCAGCGAAATAAGTGAAGTTTATCGTAGTTCAAGGTATTTTTTAAACATTCATAGACGTTTAGTTAAATAATAATGAATCCAATCCGTTTTACGGACATCACAAAAGTTGCCAATAGATCTTACCCTGAGGCAGTTGAACCGAATTCAAAATTTCATAACATACCTAACATTTTTATAAAATCCTTTCAGTGATGTTTATTTATCCCAATCGCTGTCGGCGCTTTAGGTTTTAAAATGGCCATTTTGTATGTAGGGTTTTTTGTCCACTTGCGTGTAATATATTTTGCCCTTTATTACAATCCTGCAAATACGAATATTTGCTAAATTCAAGATCAGTAAGTTTTATGACTTTCACGATAACTTACGTCGAAATATTTTTATTATTACCAATTTGTGATAAAACAATCTGGAAATAATACAATAAAAATATTTCGACGTAAGTTGTCGTGTGGCAGAATTCTGCCTAGAGCGAAGAGTCGTTTAGAAGTCTTGTGAAAATGGCTGTAACGGGACTGAACATTTATTTGACAGCCTTTGCGACTAATTTTCTGGTTCACTAGCGTGAAGTTGGTTAGTGATATTCAGACAGTTTCTATTACTACACTGCATCTGCTACGTAATTTCTTTCTGTCACAAGTCTCTTTCCACCCGAGTGGTTCTACAGTCAGGTGATTCTGTTAGAGCTCGGCGTCATTTCTCTCGGTCTACAGCGCCATTTTTATCCATTTGCTTTTAACGAGTTGTCCAATGTAGGACAGAAATAAAATATGCGACATTAACATAGCTTATACAAAACCTGATTTGCACAGCCCATTTAATCCACATTGGCTACAAAAATAAAATGATTCTGTATAAATTGCATTAATCCGCTAAACTGTTTTAAAGTACAACCTCATTAATGTCAGTACTGGATTCACTTAGATTAATACAAATGAGAATCTATCACCAGACTACTTATTAGTTTACTTTGACTCATGTCTTTAAATTCGTTCTTTTGTTATATGGGATTTGAAGCGTATTCATTCTACCCACCCTCAAATGGTGAGAGAAAGAAAGTGTTCCTCTACAGTAGTTTTCGTTGAAAGGAGAATTTTCTTAATCTACATTAGTGAACATCAGTGCAAAAAGAATCTACTGCCACCCATGTAAAAGTAATTTCTGCTCGCACCAGAATGACAGTAAAATTGAGTCGGTTCTGCAGAGTCCTTTGCTAACGTTTAAATTTATTTAGACGAAGTCTACTGGAAATAATTGTAATCAGATCATTTTTCTATGTCATCATCAGCATCATCACCGTTGATCGAGTCATCGCGCTATAAATATTGCCATTAGAGCTTGGCGGAAGTGTCCTATCAATATTCGTTTTGATTATGTTGGAGTGTAGTATATTTTAACTTTTAATTTAAATTATATTAATCGTTGACAGTAGAGAACAGACAGCGTAGCTGATTAGATTATACACCCATCAGTGGATCCTTACCAATGTATTATACAGAGTGTCCCAAAAATATATTACGAAATACGAAATGTTAACTTTGTTATCGATTTCCGTGAGTTGTATTTAGATAATTATAAATTTGATTTTTTATATTTTTAAATCTAGCAGAAAGATGGCGCAAAGCTACTGTTTTCGTTATCTATATATCAAATTTCTGAAGTTTCCGTGATTGGCAGATACCGTAGTTTAGTGTTATCTGCGATAAGACTCGTTGATTCTACAGTCACGGACTAAATTCCTGTTTTACTCCTTGAAGGCTGTTATGAAGGCACCGAATTGCGTGCTTATATCTTTGAGAAATATACGATCAACTTTGGCTGTGTCATGTATTCGACTGCCAATCAGTGTTGATTCTGTACTTTACGTTTAGTTATATTAATCAGTTTTGGGACATTCGCTTCAGTGACCTAACTTTACCCAACCTGAGCTGCCTCAACCCATTCTTCCGGACTTGGAAATGACGTCCGTCCGTATGAATGTAATCACTAAACAGCCGTTGCAATGAAGTAGGGGATGTTTCATCATGAAATTATGCCACAGGCGACATTTTCTAACTCCTCACAATATGTATTATCATCCTGAGGGGATTTCGAAGTCGCGACGTGAGGGAACGACACCCACTTCGAACCTCATCTCCCCAGTACCGAGGGCTCAAAAAATATACGAGCATTTTTATTTTTATTGTATTTGCTATATTTATGAATTGTTTTACAACACTATCACTAGGTCAGACTCTACGGCGTCGAACGATACGTTGATTATTAATCAATGAATTAAAAAAATGGATGTTGAAGGAAGATTTCCTGGCCTAATTTAATGTACCATCCTGACATTTGCCTTGAGTAAAATAGACAGCTTTAGTCAAGTTAGCCGATCTGAGGGACTAAAGATTTGAATCTCGTGCCTCTCAGATACGAAGCAGGAATGCCAACCACTCAGCCGCGAAGTTATGTTTTTAATATGTTGAATATGTGATAAAATTCGGGGGAAATTTTTGTGATATCGGTGGTGTTCTTGTTGTTTGCAGTATGTATCTGTAAAATATATTGGTATCTGCGTTAAATTAACGTCAGATTTAGTGTCAGGACACATGGAAGCATGTAAAATGTATCTTCGAAACTTTAGTAACCCTTCTACTAGCATTTCCATATCCTAATACAGGTAGCGTCTCTGCCAGTTGCACAGATGTTGATGGATTTTGTATGATAATTTTCGTGGTTCGAACTATGTTTTCAGGCCATACAATATTTTCATCACGTCTGCGCTGACCTCACATGATTGGACATTGATCAAAGCGAATTCGGGGAGTACATACACGAGGAAGGCATGGTTTAACTTAATCGCTGGTGGCTTTATAGGGCGTGTCTGTTTTCATCCTGCTTATTGAAACGGAAGTCGAGGCGAGGAAATCCGAGCTTAGTTGTCACGCTCAGGCAGACAAACACACTCGCGTCACAAGATGGTATCTCGTTCAGTGCATGTAGGTCAGTGTGTTGGAAATCGAGAGAAAATGTTCAAATAAATATGACAGACGAATAAACAGTCTTGTCAGCTGCTACTGCAAACCGGACCGCGCTGCCTTTGGTTAGAAACCCCGTTCCAGATTTCAAGGACGGTAACTCCGCCGACTTTTATGTTGGAAGAACCTGGTTTGAATCTCGGTAATGTCACAGACGGCCTTGATTTATTTTTCGTGGCTTTCCATTGCTATTCTTGGCGAGTGCCAGAACAGAGCCTTCGAAACGGGCCACTGCAGTTTCCCGGCTAACGCTTGTTATTTTATCACATACTGCGTGTGGCACAGTCGTCGTTTGATTAGATTAGATTTTCAGCAAATCAATACATTCTCTGCCAGTTGTACAAATTATTCCGTGTTTGTTTAATGTCAGTGACCAGTTTTTACAACCGTAAAGAGCAGCAGGAAAAATTATATAATCATAAAACTTTATGCTGTAACGTGATGGGAAATTCGTAGATAAAATTTCTAAACCAGATGGTTTAAAGTATTCTCCGAATTTATTCTTCTCGTTATTTTGACTTGTTAATTTAGTTCCCACATGTTTAAACTTCTTCACGTTGTTTCCTGTATATAACCAGCCTCTCATATGATCTGTTTCTAATAAACACTGTATCTGATAGACAGCAGATAAATACTCGACGAAGCTGCGACTTACCTACAGGACCATTTCGAGACTATTTATCATTAAGAATAAGTGTTAATGTTCGTTTTAATATTGTTATGATCTCGCCTACTTTCTGAAATAACACATATTGAGCCGTATATTAATTAGTAATAACAGTAATTAATTAAGTAATGAAGTATTTCACTACGCTTTTGTATTCTTACAAAACGTAGTCCTTTTACAAGGTTGTTTTGCCTAGTATATCGGCTGTCACCCATTTTCAGACATAAAATCCATATTTCCATCTTCTTCTCCGATGCATTTTTCTTGGAAGAATGTTGAATATAACTTTTATATATTATATTAATTCTTTCCGGGTACTGCTTCAATTTCCTCTTGTAATTTTTGTGTCTTTCTCGGAATATATATTTATATATATATTGACTTTTCATTTTTTCTCTTAAACTTATATACTTACTAGGCGTCTTGGAAATAATATCTGAGCTGCTTCAAAGTCTTTGTTATTTCTATTTATTAACACCCACTTTCACTATTGAATTTGATGCAGGCTTCTATAATATTCCATGAATTTCTAATCCATTTTCTTTCAGACTTCCGTTGAAAAATGTCATTCAGTTTTGATTTACAATATTTTTTCTTATTTATTATACGTAACCGGGTAACTAACTCGTTGATATAAGATCTCGGAGAGAGTTTAGTAGCTACTGAAGACCCCAACATACGAGGGTCGCTCATTAAATAATGCCCCACATTTTTTTTCTCAGCCAATAATGAAGATAGAAAAGTGTACTTTTACATGCTTGAGATTTGATGTTTCTCGCGTTCGTGTACGGAGTTTCAAATGATTCCAACCAATGGCGGAGCTGTAGTGAACTGTTAAAATGGCGTCTGTGAACGACTCTCGTTACAAGCAACGAGCTGTAATTGAATTCTTTTTTGCTGAAAAAGAAACTGTGGTGAACATTCATAAACGTTTGTGTGCTGTGTATGGAAGCTGTGCAGTCGATAGGAGCACCGTTGGTCGCTGGGCTAAGAGAGTTAAAGCTTCAGGAAGTGAAGAAACCGAGCTCCGTGATCTGCCGCGCTCTGGGCGTCCTGCCACAGCCACCACTCCAGACATGTTGAACCGCGCGGATGCCATTATTCGTGAGGATCGGCGCATCACAACTCGACAATTGGCCCAACAGCTTTCAGTCAGCAATGGAAGTGTGATTGCAATTATCCGGGCTCTTGCATATTCGAAGGTGTGCGCAAGATGGGTTCCACGAAGTCTCACAGCAGACCACAGGATTCAAAGGAAAACGATTTCTTCTGAATTGTTGGAGCGTTTTGATGCTGAGGGAGAGGTCTTTCTGTCCCGGATCATTACAGGTGACGAAACCTGGATACACCACTTTGAGCCAGAGACAAAAAGGCAGTCAATGGAGTGGCATCATCCTCAATCACCGAGAAAGAAGAAATTCAAGTCAATTCCCTCCGCCGGAAAAGTCATGATGACTGTCTTTTGGGACAGTGATGGGGTCATTCTTGTGGATGTGATGCCAAGAGGTGCGACCATCAATTCAGACGCGTACATCAGGACCCTGAAAACCCTCAAGAAGCGTTTTCGACGAGTTTGGCCTCACAAGCATCCAGCAGAAATTTTGCTCCTGCACGACAATGCACGCCCTCACACAAGTCCGAGAACCCGGGAAGAAATCACCAAATTGGGTTGGACGGTGCTACCCCATCCACCCTACAGTCCAGATCTGGCACCCTCCGACTTCCATCTCTTTGGGCCACTTAAAGATGCTATCCGCGGAACAAGATTTGAAGATGACGAGAGCGTGATTCGAGCAGTGAGGACATGGCTACGTTCACAGGACAAGAGCTGGTACCGGCAAGGCATGCACGCACTTGTTCCACGATGGCGTAAAGCCGTACAAGTTGATGGGGACTATGTGGAAAAATAGTATGTGTAAGGGAAACATTGATTTATATTGTCACTAAATTTCAGCCATCTTGAATAAATATATTCTGAGGAAAAAAATGTGGGGCATTACTTAATGAGCGACCCTCGTACTTTTTCCTTTAAAGAAACTCTGCCATTGGATCCAACATTGCGTAAGTTAATCCTTTTTATATTTTACTTAATTATGCAAGATCCATTTTAATATTATTAAAACTTGAATCAACAAATCGTCCCAATTCCTAAGTGTTTCTTGTGCTACGTACGCAATCAGTTAGAAACAAAAGGAATGTCCATAACCTCTGTTTCGAAATATTCCGCCCGTAAAGTACCTTAAATGTTATTCGTTTCATACTGCTTAACGATGGGTTTTGACGTCGTGTGGACTCGTAGGTAGATACCAGCGTTTCGGAGAAACATATTGCATCTATCCTCAGGGCTGAAGTGAGTTTATATAGGACCAAAGGAAGCATCTGTGTTTACTTGAATACACTGTTGGATTCGGTGACGAATTTCAGTATTTTAGGTGTTGAATTACTGTTTACTGTTTTATTTGTGAAAGTTTGTTTGAATAGGATGTGTCTTGAGGTCAATCCATTATCTGTTAATTAATTTCGGGTGTTACTGGTACTAATATCTCTGTCCCGCGACCTTGTGAAGAAACGATTGCACTGGAGACATTATAAGGTTTAATTACATATATTACGGTTTTAGATAGCTGCAAAATGTTTATGATCATTACAATAATTTCTTGTGAAATTCGATATTTATGTGGCAACCGATAGAAATGTGTAAAATAAAGATAACTGATATTCCGTTTCAGAGTCACGTGGTAAAATATTTGTGGTGACATTGTAATATTTTGGTTAGCAGTGTTGAAGTCTCGTGTTATCTTTCGTAATTACAGTATACAATACTAGAACGGGTTATTCAGTTTTGCTTTGAACCTACCGAAGGAAGGTCAGTCACAAATGGTAAAAAATTCGTTGTTTTTAGAAAATAATTGCGAAAATCATCTGTTTTCTTGTCATGTGCCTCGATCTGAATGTAAAAGGGCCTAAATGTCCTGTGACCGATTTCGATTAATATCGATATTTCAGACCTGCAGAAAATTATGTCTTGACAATTTGATTTTTGTTTAGTGTGATGGTTTGAAGGGGCACTTCCTTCTTTAAGTGTGTTAACAAATTTCTGTATGTACGGTCCATTGTGATAAAGATTTAAAACTGAAAATGTGCATTTTTACCATAGTGAGATTCAAAGGAAAGCCATTGCAGACTGATAAACGTGAAATTGGCCTTTACTCGTAAACCAGGCAAGATGTAGATTAGATACACCGCCACTGGGTCGACCGCATGATACTCGTGTTTGATCTAAAAAAAATACTGCGCTAACAACATCCGTGGCGTATGATGCAGATGATTGATTGGCCTAGTTTCTTGTTTCAATATGGCGCGTTAATCTCATCAGAATGGTAAAATATTATAGACCTCATCAATACCCAGATGGCGGGACGAGCATCGCGTAAGCACTCAGCGATGTTTATGACTGGCAGACCATGCATCTTAATCTTTGAGTTTACATTAGCCCATCTGTTTTTTTTTATTTATTGTTTTTTGTCTCTCTCCTATTTTATAACATTGATAAATTGATTTTGAACGTTATATCACTTCCATTTGTAATAATAACCAAATTTTCCGCTGATGATGCGAGCTTACAATTACCTCCAGCAACTACCGGTGGACGGGGTCTTCAGCTCTGCCTATAGGAGATTAGTTTGAGATATTATTTCGTCATGACCTATTTAGAAGTCCTATTGGAAGTGAGGAAACATTAATCTCAGTATGATCACATGGAAGTAACTCGCCAATTGTTACTAAAGTGAAAATAATATATGTTTGAACAGTCTTCGACTGAGTGTGTTGCTTTGTTAAAACCGGCATTAGAAATTTTATTGTAACACGGATTCGGAATGTTTGTATTAAATAAGAACAAGGTATTTCATGTTAGGGGAGCTTTATACTAAATACTAATCTTAAAATTATACTATATCTCTAAAGCCTGCCTACCTCTTTAATGTAACAAAATATGATCCAATAAAATCTAATCTAATCCATCAATCTATCCACCCATTCACCCAGTCTACAGTACGTGAGGTCGCCTCAAAAGTAGATACTTTCCTGCTACACACAGACACACATATCCTTATCCAAACGGTTTCTCATGCCTGGAAACACTGATAAAACCAATTTAATGAAAGATGGCTGTCTTTTATGTGTAGTCTCGTAGACGTTTACAGACGTTTCAGAGGTGCTTGCTGTCTCCTTCATCAGGGTTTACTTTTTATTTTTGTGAAATTTGCAACATTGAATTTACTTAAAAAGCTCAGATACGCGATATCAATTCATCCTGTCGTCATAATTGGGAGAATAAAGTAATAAGCTAGGGTTTAATTACGTGAATTGGTCGTTGGCATGGAAACATTGCAGACATTTTATTAGTAAAACCACTCATGAGATTTTCTTTTACATATCACATTCCCCTTTTGCTTGCTTATGGAATGCTTTCTGATGCAAACAGGGATATTTTTACTATTTTTATCATTAAGATACCGTCCTTTCTCGTTCTTGTTTGATTCTCAGAAAAAGATAGACCGTGTACCACAGGAGAAATCTAAACACACGTCAAACTCTTCTGCATAAGATGTGTCACGAATCCGTATAAAGGGAAGAGTTTGTTCTTTGAAACTCCGCTCACGGCCAGCAGAGTATGAAATTCGTGATTTAAATCACTGTGATAAGTTTCACAGACGACGTATACATTTCTATCTTTTCAACAGCCGTTCCGGGCCAAGTGTTACTTCTTTAATATTATTTTATATAAACGAAGTACTTTTAGCAAAATGCAAGCTTCAAGTTCAGCTGGTAGAACGCATTTCATATATTTGATATTTCTCACTTATAAATTTCAGTTTATATAACACGAAATCATTCATATCTTCACAGTTTGTTGAACTTCGCCTTTATAAATGTCATGGGATATTTTGATGATGATGATGATGATAGAGAAGGCGCGGGCATATTCTATTGCAAATAATATTTTGGTATATAAGTTCCAAAATAAACAGTAGCTTCAATTATTTAACGCACAAAGAGGCGTTCAGGTGTTGCAGATTATTTTTATACGACAACTGATGGCCTTTAATGAAAATTAATTTATATATTCTGAGTGTACAACTACAGTGACGTACCAGGTAATAAATTAAAATTGTATACAGATGTATGTATAGCGTTGGAATTAATGTTTTAAATGTGAATAGTACAAATGTAAAATAAAATAAATCACAGGCAGTGTCCTACGCGGGATATAAATTTCGTTTGAAAATCGTTCTTTTTGTTTCTTAAAATTACAATCATGGCGAATGTGTAGAATTGTGAGGTTATGTATAAGAACTTAGAAGGCACGCACTTCAATAGATGGTAGTGTTCGCCAGTTACTAATTCTAAATTTGTGCTCGAATTTCTGATCTTATTAAGCCAATTATACAACAGTGGTTGAGTAGTAATGCCCCAATAACTAGTCGGCTTTCATTTCTAACTTGTATTGCTCTTTTGCGTGTTGCGTTGTTCCAGCTAATTGTGGCAGCAATAAGCCTTTCAATGAAAGGATAAAACAGAGATTACAGGAAGAATAATAAATTGTTTCTTCTAATTATTACAAATGTGTATCTACTTATGACTGTATCATATTTGACCCAAATCATCACGCAAGTTGAATATGTATCATGTATAAACGTCGTTTAACCCGAGGATTTCATTGCATGTTTCCGTTCCTGTATTTTGAAAGGATTATACTTTCTGTTCAAGAAAAAGCATGTTGTACCGTGTGAAACTAATCACTTGCTTAATGTTCGAAGCGCAAGCAGCCTCAGGTTTTATTTTCATGAAACCACATTATTTCATGTGTAAGCTATTGTATTCGTATTTCTCCGACACGTTTCATCCAATTTCTGTTTTTTACATTACGTTTGCATTAATGCAGGTACGGTAGAAAAAAGCTGTGGTTCACTATTCATTAATTTGATGAGACAAGTATTGAAGGTTTAGTATTAGACAATTTTCATCATTAATAAATTTCCTGTAACACGTTCCTGTGCCCCTATGTAGTGCCCAAAGGAAGTGCGGCACCTCAGTTAAAGTAGACCTACAACCAAGCCCATTGTATCATGCTTTCAGACGACTTGTTCAAAGTGTGGCACATTCATCGCCCTGATGACAGAGGCAGTATGACCTCTGAAACGTTGGGTAACATCGACCAGACTACACAGCGCAACCACCCAGAAGACAGAAATCTTTGTACTCATCGCCCTGATGACAGAGGCAGTATGACCTCTGAAACGTTGGGTAACATCGACCAGACTACACGGCGCTACAACCCACAAGACAGCCATCTTTGGACTCACCACTGTGAAAACCTCAAATCTTACATGTAGGAAGAATATTGCCCTTAATTAACTTCGTTGTGCAGCTTATTTCCTAAGAAATATACAATCAATGTTACAAAAATTATGTTTTTTTAATTCTAATGTTCGTCACAGGCACCATAAAAATTTGACGAGTGTCCTACCCGGATTCGGTTGAATCCATTTCTCTCGTGTGGAGTCTGTGTCTGTCACGTTCGCCTTACTATAGTCCAGTCCGTACTTTCTTCGTTTAGATCTGTTTTTATCATAAACGTAATTTGGGAATGCTTTTTTAAAATCTGAAATGTCTCATGTTCCGCCCACGACGCAATTAAACTACTGCTTTTACGTAGCAAGTATTAAAATTATTGTTCTGTTGGATTTTAATTAAACTGTTAAATATATTGAACTCGACTCGCTTAAAGTTAACGTTATAAGGTTATTTTGTGTTTTATGGATCCATTGAACGACACATAAAACTTAAGTTTATAGGCGTGTGCGTCAAGCCGTTATTAATGCACAATATGGTTGGAGAAATTTAAAAGAAACTTCGATCTTCAGTTATAGGGATTGTGTTTCGTTAAGAATTTAAATAATGACGTCTCAATTTTATTTGATGATAACATATACCGTAAGGCGTTTGATGAGCGCGACGAGGTACAAAATTACGAAATAGGAGAGTAAGAGAATGATCAGACGAACGGACAGATGATGGATAGTTAAATACGTGAATTTATGATGGATGAATGTCGGTGTAGAGAGGTACACGTGTTGGTGTGGGGATGCAAGTAATAAGAAGGAAATATTTTTCTGAGTTACTGTATGTTTAATTTGCACTCTGTTTATGCAGAAGACAAAAGGTGTGTTTACTTGACAAGAAATTTTGATTGTTAAAGAGAAGCTCTTTGAATATGCATAAGGGAATGTCTCAGGTGTGAGTAGAGCCTTCTTCTGCATGTATGAAAAGTGGGTCATTTCTTTTCCTGATGTTTTTATGTATTCAGCAAACAGACGACTTTTTAATTCTATTGGAACACTATACGTAGTAATGCGTACCTATATTACAGAAGCCAGGAGTCTTCAATGTACTGTTGTATCCAGGAAACGTGTTATGAAAATCAACAGCATCCATTAAGGCTTGGCCGAACGGAGGTTTCAAGTTGATAGGGCCGAAAATTGCAAGTTATTATTCTGGTACCTTGCTTGATATTATAATTTTGGATATTGTGATAAACTGAGTATTATATACCACGATGAGTACTGGTAATGACTATTGGCTGGTCGACCGGAGTTTGATTCCCACCAGGGACAGAGATCTTTCGCATCGCTATGGAGTTAACCTAGCGTCTTGTCTAACGAGTTTCTGGGTTCGTTACCCTCGATAAATCTACCAAAACCTGAAGACGTCACCTTAAGTGCGTATTTTAAGAATGTAGTTCATTACGTCCACTTCCCCATACTTCATGGCGTGCTATTAAGGATGTGGACAGTTGTGCTTCGTTCTTATGAGTGATCGTAAAGCGACGTTTCTATGTAAATGAAACTGTAAGAAGGGAAGTTGAATTTCTTCTGTGATGTTGCTTCGTGTAGTGCAATAGAAGTTTACCTGCGTTTTAGATGTGCTTGCTGTCTCCTTTATTAGGGCGAGACTTGGTAGATTTCTAGAGTGCAACATCCCAGAAGATAAGTCATCTTCATGATCACCGCCATGAGAAACTGAAACCTCGCCACATCAGATTCCGACTCTCGGCTTGGTACAAATTTACAATTTGGTTTGAATATGATAAAGATTAATAAAGGAACCCAGTACAAAATTCCGTTTAAATTTTTTGATATAATAAAGTCTATGTCCACTTTTACGTCTATAACCGTGTTCTTGAACCACGGCTATGTGTAGAAAGCTCTTTGGCGAGATCTGCTTTAATTGTTTCGCTAGACTGACATCACTTTTTTTCAGAATTCAGCTCCAATGCTGTGGTTAAGGATAAACAATTCCGTTTGTACTGTAAACAGACAATGACCATGGGTGGATCTTTTACCTCTGTGTCTTTCAGTTTCTCTGTGTCAGTCCACAGTTGAGTGTTTTGAAGTGCATAACCTTTGTGACAAATACGATTAATTACTGTGCACGTCAGGGGACCGCTCATAAGCGCAAACTTGTCTGACCTCAAGTGAAATTCCCTGGGAATAATGGTAACAGTCTTGCAAAGTATACCAAACGCAGGGAGAATGAAGGCAGTGTTTCTTTTGTAAGGTAATATGTTTAAATAATGCTAACAACAACAATAATAAGCATTATGTAAGATAGTTTTAATTCAACTATCAGTTCAGGCTTACATTCGTGTACAAATCGTATAGCGACATGTATCTATGCGCAATGTTTAAAGTTTTTAGAGCTTTCCGAAAATTGTGAGATTTTAGGTTCTCACGGCCGCGAGTTTGAAGATAAATATATTCTGTGTGATGATAAGACAGCAAGCACGTCTGAAACGTCGGTAATTTTCTGCGCGACGTAAAAAACCACAAGGGAATCATCGTCAAGAACATACTATATTAAATCGGTTTCTTATTATTTGTTACGATTCAAATTAGTGACATAGTAATTAATGACAATGGCAGCAAATAAACTCACTTCTTCTTTAAAACTGTTTTAAGATTTGGGTCAAATGAGGGACGAAATGCGAAAACGGACACGTTAAAAGAAAACAGAGCGAGTAAAAGTCAACGTGGAGCGAAATTCGATATCTGAGTCGCTGTTCGTCATTCTCTTGTTAACGAGGTCGCTGGGGACGCTTTTATATTCAAAAGATCATTGTTACGATCGTCTTTTGTTATACACTGTGCCTTTACAATGACCTTTCCCCTTCCTTTTAAAACATAGAAGGTTGTGTGGATGTAACGCTGCTTCCATCAGTATTGTCTATCGTCGGTCTAATTAGTACGTTGCATTTCGGTTGTACGTTGAGGGGAATAAATGTACAGCTCATAAGCAAATAATCATATATTGATCGATGTTTGGGTGTTTTCGTTGTCTTAAAGGGTGTTTCGTCTTTATGTGAGCATCATTTTGTCCTTCCGCCTAACAGGATTCACGCACTAAGAACAAATACGAAAATCATAATAAACTAAAGGCTTTAAAATAATATCGTATTCTTCCGTGCATTTTCATGTTGTGATTCATAAGTAAAATGATTTTGGTGATATTTTGAAAAATACTTCTGATGGTGGCATATTTTAACAATGTGTGTAACGTGTTTTAAAGTAAATTCGGCAGTGGAATGACTACGCTATGAGATAAACGATTGGGGGTTTGACTATGCAAGGGAAGGAATTTTTATTTTTTACAAGGCATCCACATGAATCTCAAGTCCACCCAGACCCCTTCCTTGTTAGTATCGAGGACACTATTTCCGGTGGTAAATCGGCCGAGGAGTGCAGCTGCCAGTGTTAAGAATATGCGGATTAATGCCTCCAGTCCTAACATACGTCATTATGGCATGATTCTTCTTCTTCTATGGCTCTCCGGTCCATGTTCGGTCCATGGCCTCCTCAATTCTCCTCTTCCATTCGGTCCTCTGTTAGGTCCGTCTGTCCGAGTCTTTGGTCGAGGTTTCGAAACATCTTCCTTTTTACGGTGCAAGGTTATTAGCCTTGCGACCAACCCCCAACCTGGAGGACCAGGGTACCTGTCTTAGTCTGACCATTCCCCCTCGACCAATCTGGCTAGGGAGGCCCTACCAGTAGCTCTTGGGGTCAATGAGTTACTCAAGCCCCACCACCACGACAAGGTGCAGGTACCATTAAGTGGGGCTACCAGTAGCTCTGGGGTCACTGATATGGCATGATACTTGCTTTAAATACAGTTATACGTCTTTATGGGTTTGTGCTTAATTACGCACATTGACAGATTTAACTTTACATGAGTCAGCCTGTAGAAAGTACAAAATGACTCGGCGAGTAAGGGGAGTATTTTCGTCTGTTGAGAGGAAATGATGAACCATCCAAAGCCGAAATATTGAATTTATACGGTGACATAAACGGGCCAGGTAGACATACAAATATTATTAACTGGTTCGAGTCCAGTGGTAACTATATGTCCCACCTGCTTCAATAAACAATAACTTCATTTTGTATTTATCTGTTTCGAATGGTTTTCACTGTAAACAGGGATTATCTTTTAATACAGTATTAATTACTTGATCTTTATAATGGTAAAGTATTGTGTTTTCTTTGCGGTGCGGACTAAATGATTAAATACTATTTACACTAGCGTCGGATTCCACGGCTTAAAGCCAACATTCGAATTCCTAAATTGCTTCATATGAGTGGCGAGTGCTTTTTACACAGTTTTTTCCCCCCATTTGTAACGATGTTGCCAGAAATGGTTGTCAGCATGGCTTTCACATGACCACAATGAGCTGCTTCCTCCCGCACTGTCATTCTATTGTCCTTTAATTATCGTGCTGAGTTATTAAGCGCGACATTGTTCTGTGAAACATGATACGCCGTCGGTTGTTAGAATGATGCTTTCGGTACTGAAGACGTCAGGATGTACCAAAGGAGATGTTACTTAGTACGTGGCATGCAAGTAGCCTAATTGATAATCGACTCAAGAAAAACGCCCTGCTGGTGTTGTGAACTATGCTGAAGCTTCCCGCATGTCTGGGATTTCTCTTTGAGCCCTCTAAAGCTTCTCTTATTCCAGACACGAGCTTTCACAAGGATTCTACATAAGCTCAGCTCTCTAGGAACTGCGAGGCAATAGCAAATCAGAATCCACAGCGTTATCCTATCTAGTAGTTTTTGTTCAAGATGAATATTAATCGTTTACAAAACTATTTTTGAATCCCAACAACTTTGATTCCAGACAATGGAGTATTGGTGATATTTCAGGTTCTTACGACAGCGAGTAAGAAAATTAATGTTTTCAGAGTTGAGGCCTGTTTAGTCTAGAACAGTGGTATTCAACCTTTTTTGTTCGCGTACCCCCAGATATAATTTATCTTCAAATTTGTACCCCCAAAGTTGTTGGTGTATAATTCAAGTTATACATAGTATATAATCTACATCTAAAATAAATTAAATAAATTACATTACTGATTATTCAGTGTTTATCACAAAATAATATTTTTTTTTAAATTTCACATACCCCCTAAGATGTCTTCGCGTACCCCCGGGGGGTACGCGTACCCCAGGTTGAATATCACTGGTCTAGAATAAGTTATACGGACTTTTTTGGGTGTTTGCTGCCTCCTTTACCAGGGCGATGAATTTGTTCATCAAGCACCAAAAACGTCTTAAACGTTGGTAAACTGCAAGACTACATTGTGCAACTTCCCAGATGACAGTCATCTTGAACGTAATGTTGATGCTATATTTCTTGTTAATGATTTAAAGTTAAAAATTGTAGCCTCGTTTTTAATGTTCTGTTTATATGTAACCACAAAGTAAAGCAGAGACCTTCGCACTTCTATTGGAACAGTATTTTCATTCGGCTCTCTGTCTGGGTTCATGGTAATGAATTTTGTATGTTTTAGCTGTATTACTGTTTCCTTTGAAGACACTTATGTTTGTTATGTAGAAACTTTTAGTGTATACATTAGTTGCATACACATTTACAAACACATATGTATACACCTCCATTTACGTAATTTTATTATTCTAAATCAGGGGTTTTCAGCCCGAGGAACGCCTGTGGGTACATTTCTGTAATATTGTCTTTGTTCATTGTGTCCCAACAAGATTTGTACATAGTATATAATACGGGATATCAGTTGCTCACCGCTGTCAACTGTATCACGAAGGTAACGGTGGTCATTTTTAACACTTACACTACATTCGCTAATTCACCAAGTGCCTGTGCTGACATGTGCAGTGGTTTAGTTTAGTGAAACGTTTTGTCGGATATTCTGTAAATGTTGAAGAATGTTAAATGATGCCAAAAGAAGCACTTCCTTAACGTTGTCAGCATTGCAAGTATCCTGCCTGTTGTCGAACCGAAGGCCACAATTGCTGCTTGTCGCAAACTGCGCACACACTAGTCCACTGTCTTTTAATTAAATGGTCTTGCAGTTTCAAGTACAATTCGCCGCGCATGTGCGGCAACATCTCCGACATGTTCATTCTGCGTGTTGTCTACACACAACAGTGCAAGCGCTGTTAAAGTGCTTTAATTTATTTGCGTTTTGATGTAAAGTCAGCGGAAAAGTGACGTCTGAAATCGATGATTTTGTATTATTATTATTATGTATTATTGACTGCAAATGGGTTTTTACCCTGTGGCAGTGCTCCTACAATAAGACACAAAACAATAAGACACAACAGAACAATGAGACAGAACAAAACAATAAGACACAAAAAAACATAAGACAACAAAAAGAATAAGACACAACAAAACAATGAGACACAACAGAACAATGAGATACAACAAAACAATGAGACACAACAGAACAATGAGATAATACAAAACAATGAGACACAACAAAACAATGAGACAACAGAACAATGAGATAATACAAAACAATGAGACACAACAAAACAATGAGACAACAGAACAATGAGATAATACAAAACAATGAGACACAACAAAACAATGAGACAACAGAACAATGAGATAATACAAAACAATGAGACACAACAAAACAATGAGACAACAGAACAATGAGATAATACAAAACAATGAGACACAACAAAACAATGAGACAACAGAACAATGAGATAATACAAAACAATGAGACACAACAAAACAATGAGACAACAGAACAATGAGATAATACAAAACAATGAGACACAACAAAACAATGAGACAACAGAACAATGAGATAATACAAAACAATGAGACACAACAAAACAATGAGACAACAGAACAATGAGATAATACAAAACAATGAGACACAACAAAACAATGAGACAACAGAACAATGAGATAATACAAAACAATGAGACACAACAAAACAATGAGACAACAGAACAATGAGATAATACAAAACAATGAGACACAACAAAACAATGAGACAACAGAACAATGAGATAATACAAAACAATGAGACACAACAAAACAATGAGACAACAGAACAATGAGATAATACAAAACAATGAGACACAACAAAACAATGAGACAACAGAACAATGAGATAATACAAAACAATGAGACACAACAAAACAATGAGACAACAGAACAATGAGATAATACAAAACAATGAGACACAACAAAACAATGAGACAACAGAACAATGAGATAATACAAAACAATGAGACACAACAAAACAATGAGACAACAGAACAATGAGATAATACAAAACAATGAGACACAACAAAACAATGAGACAACAGAACAATGAGATAATACAAAACAATGAGACACAACAAAACAATGAGACAACAGAACAATGAGATAATACAAAACAATGAGACACAACAAAACAATGAGACAACAGAACAATGAGATAATACAAAACAATGAGACACAACAAAACAATGAGACAACAGAACAATGAGATAATACAAAACAATGAGACACAACAAAACAACACACCACACTCAAAATAAAACAACTTATAAGATTACAAAACCATATAACCTAAAGTACATAACTTAAAAATTAATACCAACTAGACATAAGACAGTAACAGTAATGAATTACATGTATTGCCCATTTAAACATAATTTTTAATGGTATTTATTAACATCTTTGGGATTTCAGCCCCTCTTCGATACGACTGTCTGGTCACTTCTCCACGCTTATCTCCCAGTTCTTAAATAATTGTCAGAGTCGCATACAATTCGATTTCGTCAGAAACTGTTCTTACTTGTGGCTCGGGTCTCTTTTTGTTTCTCTCCTGCTGTGTCTACCTTCTGTTCCGCTCACCACGTACCAGAAGTGACGCTGAGAACAGACGAGTTAATTAACAAGACTGCCACTTCTGGGATTTGACAGAGGGAAGATCAGTGTCTCATCTTTGTTGACATAACGAGTGTAGGCAATAACTAATTTATAGTACTTCTACTGTATAATCTATTTCTGCAGTTGTTTTCATTGTTTTGATATAGAAACACTTTGATTTTAATTCTTTGAGACCCTAAAGAAACAATTGTGTGAATCACAACACTGGTTCGCGTTACCTTCTGACTACTAGACGCTTGTATGTTGTGGCATGAGAATATCAGGCTTTATTACGCTATCAGATTATTGTCAGTTTCTGTCACAATAATGAACCGGAAGCTAGATCAGACAAAGGAAAAATCCTGTTTACCTGGCTGTTTGGATTGTATGAGGTTGCAGCATAAAGGAAAGCCTTGGATTAACGTTTTCTTTTCGTGTATGGATGTTAAAATGAAAGTGGTTACTTCTTTAGAACACTGTTAATTTACAATGGTACTGTACGCTAGATGAGCCGGGATAGCTCAGTCAGTATAGTGACTAGCTACGGGCTGGACGACCGGGGTTCGATCCCCGACGGGGGCAGAGGATTTTTTCCTCTAGCCTCTGCGTCCAGACCGGCTCTGGGGCCCACCCAGCCTCCTCTGCAATGGGTACCGGGGTCCTTTCCCGGGGGTAAAGCCGGCCGGGGCGTGATGCTGACCACTCACCCCCATCTAGTGCCGAGGTCAAAGAAGAGAGGAGCTATACCTCCACTCACCCCAAACTCATACATGGCGTATAGTGGGACAAAGTTTACTTTACTTTTTACTGTACGCTATATTTACATAAATACTTGTGACGTAGCCGGTCCGGTAATGCTGTAATATTATTATTTTTAGTCTTTTGTATTAACGTCTTCCGTAGTAATGTATTTTTATATTCTGCTTGTTTTATTTTTTATGTTTTTATTGTGTTCGTGTGCTCATCTCTGTGCTGTATCTGTAATTGGCCTTCTGGCTGTTGATACAGCACACTAATAATAAAGAAATAATAAAGAAAGAATTATTATTATAGTACATTTATATATTTAGTTTCATTTGTTTGTTTGTTCTTGTATTTATAACGTTTTACTTTTATTATTATTGAAATGAATTTAATTATTTGTTATATCTTATCCTGTACTCTGGTTTAGTGCTTGGCTCTTATTGGCCTTAATTGGCTGTTGTCAAGCACTTAAATAAATGAATTGAATTGAATTAAATTACGCTAAGTCATCTCACATGTCCTTTATATTCCCACGATTTTGCGCATGAAATGGATATAATACTATTTCCGAATGGAAATTAGCAGGTCACTGTATTTTGTAGTGACCTGATTCGATGAAAGGTTTCTGCACACTTCTCACGTAGCTGTGCTTAGTTGCTATCACCATCACCAAGATGCTGAACTGTCTCTGTGGCCAAGAGGCTGGCCTTTAATCTCAAACCATGCAGTTAACGTGTAGACAATGCCATCTGTTCGGAACTACACCGCCTCACCCTCCTTTGACCCCTGTTATCGTCATGTACCTATGTACTGTGAATGGCTTATTGCTCGATAGGAAATTGAAGGTTGTTAGGCTTATTATGAGGTAGTGATCTACCTTTCGGGAAGCAGTTTAATTTAGATAAATCTGCTTATATTACGTTAGATAATGGACAGTCAGAACGGCAAAGAAATCGCCCTGATGACGAAGGCAGTATGACCTCTGAAACGTTGGTAAACATCTACCAGACTACACAGCGCAACAACCCAGAAGACAGAAATCTTCATACTCACCGCCCTGATGATGGAGGTAGTATAACCTCTAAAACGTTGGTAAACATCGACCAGACTACACAGCGCAACAACCCAGAAGATAGAAATCTTCATACTCACCGCCCTGATGATGGAGGTAGTATGACCTCTAAAACGTTGGTAAACATCTACCAGACTACACAGCGCAACAACCAAGAAGACAGATATCTTCATCACCCTGATGATGCAGGCAGTATGACCTCTGAAACGTTGGTTAACATCTACCAGACTACACAGCGCAATAACCCAGAAGACAGAAATCTTCATACCCACAGCTGTGAAAATCTCAAACCTTACATGATTGTCTCGATAGAGTAACTATTGGTAATTAAATTTAAAAGTGTGCCAAGTTTAGGGCATTACGAAATGCATTTTTATCTGAAATTCTCACAAGAAGAAACATTTCCGTAGTCGTGGGTGTAGTTGGGAAGATGACATCAGTTTATAACCGCATTTAACTGAGCCGAAGTTGTTCGTTAGTCTTCTCTTTCCTTATGCTTATATAATAAAGTGTAATAATGTAAACTTATGCAAGGGGTGTATATTTTGGGACCAGTATAAATATTTTGATGCCCGTCTTTATATCTCAGAGCAGGATGACATTCATTCTGGTTGCTTATTTTGCGTCGCATTCCAGCGTATATTAAACAGGTCAAAACGTTGACACTAATGTACAGCGTATGGCGTTCAGCCTGACACACACTTATGAAAGGTAGTTCAAGGCTTTCGCCACAGTTACAGCGCTCCCAAACCGTCTCAACGGACTACGAAGTAAGGAGGTCACGGAGGAAAATATGAAAATGACAATCTTTTGGAAACTCAGTCTGTTTTCACCATCTTAATAGAAAGGTAATATTTTTGTGTATTTAGGCCAATTTTTAAAAGGTAAAGTAAAAGTAAAGAATATAATAATAGAAAACTAATGAGTTAATTTAGTACTTCCAATGTTTATGAACTTCAAACAATTTATACTTAGAATGTGCAGTTTATACAAATTCTGCAACAACATCAAAATAAACGTATAAACTACAAATATGTTGACCGTGAAAGAATTTAAGGTTTACTCAAAATATTATGAAATTATAAACTCTCATTTTTACATCAGGCGACATGTTAATTGAATTTTTTTGTCGTCTGTAAATGAAACTTTGAAGATATTTAATAAAAATAGGTGGCGTGAGTTGTTCTTAGAACTAATTTTTCCTTTAATAGCGTATTTATTTTACCCCATATGTTTTATATTTTCAGTACGCTTTTATGTAATGCATAACGTGTTATTACAAATAAAAGACTGGAAATATAGGTCTGACTTATTGTCCTCCATTATTCAAAATCAAATCATTGGATTACTCTCCTGTTTTACTCCCAATTCTTTCCATTTTATTTAAAATTATTTTATTATTGGCTTATTTTGTAGAATAAAGGCACATACGAGTTAAAAAATTCTTTAAAGTTGTTATTTTAAATATGCCCCACCCACCTCACTATTTACAATCAGTTTATTTGCATTATATTCTCAACATTTATAATAACGACCTACTTTCCTACAAATAGCGCATTAATCCCAGTTATATCCTTTAATCTATGCCGTAGTTACACCCGTATTTGCATATTTATGTATGTACGTTACCTCTCCGTAAGTACTTACCCTTCTTCATGAAATTGTCTTTGTATGTGCTTACAGCTTAAGCGTTTTACTTCACAACCTGAGCTCACATATATAACAGACGCTCGGGTCCCGTATTGCACAAACATACGGGTCTCTGGTAGTGCTAGAAATGTTAATATTCATTTCTGATAAAATAATGTACCGAAAACAAGAGAAAGTGTTAAATGAAAAGATAGTGGGTATTTTTTAATCCCGATGTCTTTATTAATCACGAAACAGTCACTTCTCAAAGAATTGTTTATTACTTAAACAGACATATTCTTTGACATTTTCCTTAGTCTGTTAGTTAAAACACATTCGCCGCTTTCATTATCAGATGAAAATGTAAAAACTAATCTGTTGTGGTCCAAAGAATAAATCTAATCTGAATCCGCCGATTGAAAATTATAACCAGAATTTGCAATCCGCGTTCTTTCTCAGACAGACTTCGTAAAAACGAGCCTTTCTGTACCTTGCCACTACCCTGTTAAATTTAAATTTCAAATTTAAGCCCCCTATTTTCTGTGTCCGTGTCACATTTTCGGAATAACAATTCTTGCATACTTGTTTTTACAGTATAATTTAGAAATATAACACGTAGGCAACAAAATTTTACGCTCAAATTATTAGGCAACCGGTACCGACTGAACAATACTCGCTAAAGTTAACTTCTTCTCTCCCTTTGTAATTTCGGCTTTGCTGTTCCGTTCAGGAGTGCCGATGTTTATGGATTTAAATCGCTATTTTGAAAAAAACATGTCGGAAGTCTCATCTGTTTCACACTGGTATTTTTTGCGAAATTATACCAATGTAAAAATGTTGTAAGTGTAGTAGTGTTACTGTTTACTACTTATCATAATTTCTTTATAAAAAGTAATGCTGAAATAGGTTGGGTATAGTTACTCCTCACCGTTAACCAACATAGTTCGTCTCCCGAGACTTTCGTAATCAGGATCGTCATCAGATACGTCACTGTTCCACGAAAGACAGTTGAAATTCGCAGAGTGCAGATGCGTAATTGTGATTGTGATGGCAGCATCATATAAACAATGATAATGTGGAAGACAATGAAGATCGAGATACGTTTGTGGAAATTCTGATTAATGGCTTCTGCGCCTGACTAAATCCACAGATAACAGTCCTTCTGAAGCTGATAGTCGCTCAGATAGGGAAGAAGTTTCATAAAGTTTATTACGATACTCAGAAGCGACCGCCTCTCGACTCGATCCTACGCCACAGCCTCACATTTCATTTCTTTAGGATCTATTCAACTCTACCGTTCCATCTACTTGTAGGTATACTAACTGGTCACTTCTCTTCAGGTTTTTTTCTTTTCTTTTTTATTATGTAGACAGTTCTCATTTCTTTATTCGTCCTGCGTGCCCCCTCATTTTTCTCTCCTGTTATGTCCTCTCCTTCAGCTCAAACATTCTCCTCAGCATCCTGTTTTCAAATGCTCTCTGTCTGTGTTTTTCTGTTACAAACAGAAATCAAATTTATACCCCTACAAAACAATAGAAAACATTATAGGATTTTTAGGCAGATGATGGCTAAATAAAGGATTCTGAAATGAATGGTTAACAAGAATTCTCGGAATTTAATCTGCTCGACATATTTGTGAATATAATTTGATTTGTTATCGTTTTGTGTTTTACTTCTGAAGGATTTGTTACGAAATGTCGCTATCCAGTGGTTTCGTCCACGTGCAGAATTGTTTTCAATCGCATTCAGACCGGCCCTGAGAACATAAGCTTCTTGTAAAACGATATCGATGGCGATTTTCAAGGGTTATAGCGACAGGGGCATGAAGCTGACAACAACTCTTGTCTAAGGTCGTGGGAAAGAATGGTGGGAGCCATACCTCCACTCCCTAACACGTTTTATGTGGTGGTGATTAATTAAGCACGGGGACTGTTTTACTTTTGGGTTTACCGTTGAAATTGAATTAATGTGTTAATTTAGTTTTCTATATATTTCACGTTTCAGTCGATATATAATTAAAATTTATGCGTACAAACGTGTTAACTTTCAATGAAGGTATAGTTTGTATTACTGGGAAGTTATTACCATAATATTTTATTTCCGATTTACTTACAAATTTACGCTTATTGTAATGTATTTATTTAATAATTTTTAAATTCATGTATTTAATTGTGCAGTTATTTCAACTGATATGCATTTTACGTAGTAAGACATTCGTTATGCTGCTCCATGAAGTGGTTTTACAAGTTATAGAACACGTGTGGTACCGAATCACTTCGTTAACGAAATTTATCTGCATATCTCCCGCTGTTGACATACAAACGTAAGACAATATCTGTCATTTGTTTTGTACGGAGGCTGAGGAAAATAATAATAGGCAATTCTGGCACAAGAGTCTGAATCCTTTGTTGATTTTTCTCATATGGAACGTCATACATTCTTGGCTTTATCAAAGAGAATTAAATTCTGTTCATATTAAATAGCGTATATTAGAGTCTTTGTTCTTCTGCACAAGAGCTGGTTTGGCGCACAGATGATAGCAGAATCTTCTACAGTAATTAATTTTGAACGGCTGGAAGTTGGTTCGAAAATAAATATAATGCAACAGCCCAAAAAAGAACATATTGTTATGAGGCCTGATGGATGTGTGTAAATTCTCTCATTATCCTTGTAAGGTTTTATTAAATGCTTCTGAGAAAATGATTCTTCAAATAAAAGAATACCCGTGGGTCAGTTGGAGGTTTTGTACCAATAAAGACGGAGCACATACAAATGTTTCCAGGGAACTTGCTAAAGAACTTGCTTTGTCCTTACAGCATAATACGTTAAGCAGAAGGTACGTCGGCTCTGTTTAGAGAGCTTATTCTATTTCATTATAAGGCTACATGCATTTCTAGAGTATTCTAACTATTAAGTAAGGGAAAAAGTTCATCGTCTGTATTTGCAGAGGGACAGGGAAAATGTATTTGCATTTTCTAGGTATCATTAAGAACCACGAACCTCTGAACACAGGAGTAATGGCTGTTACTGTAATTAGTTCGATCACTTCTATCCTTTTGATGTCACACGATCTCCATATAATACGGCTAGCAGTTTCTTTTTCTAAAATTCAGTTTGAGAGGTTATAGTATGCTTAAAAATGAGTTCTCATTACAGACCCTTTCACACGACGATTACACGGTTCCAATTCATTTTACAGTTCTGCAAATGAGAAAACTCTGCTGTTTGCACGGAACGTAATTAAAGACCCTTTTTGTTCAGCACTTTGAAACCCCGCGGAATATAAAGGACAGGGTGACACGTGCAGGGACTTAATTTCCGGCGTCAGACTATCAGAAATACAAGTATATGATACATGTAAGGACTTCTTATGACTGCGTTTGTTGTGTTCCTTGTAGTTAGTTAATTTTTTTATCGTTAAAGATTTCTGTCTTCATACTCACCGCTGTGAAAACCTCAAATCTTACATTTTTTGTCGTTACTTAAGTTTACAATTTGTAACATTATCAACGGGTAAAAATATTTTTCACGGTTTTTCTCAGTTTCTGGAAGCGAATTCTGTGATAGTGACGTTAAGTAGGCTATGACTGCTTTCTTCTTAATCATTTCCAGTTGAATATGTATAAACCACCTCATATGACTAGATGCTGGACGGATTCTGCTGTTATTAATTGTCGCTGAATCCTCTAGAGCAGAAACATGGAAACCACCCTGAAACGAAGCTTTAGGCAGCAAATGTCCCATAATGCGTCAACGAGTACGAATATTCGCATTCTCTTCACGTTTATCGCAGATTAAAATTTTCGGTGCCCGATGCATTTGTCACGCTTGACCTCATTCAGTGTAGCCTCTACAGGTGATCGATTTGCTTGTTCAGTCTAACGGACCGATCTCTTCATGCCTCAGATAGGGGGACATTGGATAATTTTAGTATGACCGTGAGATCAGAAAGCTACGCTCATTCTAGTTATGGCTGCCATCCTCAGGGCAAGTTGTTTGTCGGGCAGAATGAATAAGTTTAATTATCATGTATGTGTAGTGTTGGAAGACCCAGGAGTAGGTGGAAGGATAATATTAAAATAGAGGATATAGGGTCTATTACAATTGCAACTATTGTTAAAGGTGTTCCAAATTCATAAGGGTGCTATATTTTAAAAAAATAATTAATTAAATATAAGCAATATCTGTGTAAACATTTAAATATGGCTCTAGTTTACCTGAAAGACGAAAATATTATTTTGCTTTATCTTATAATACGCCAGTATGTTGGCAAATGAGTGTTGCAAATGCTTCCTATAATATAATAGGACCTCGTCCTCATATTTCTTTCACTCGGCATGTCCTGATACCTCGTTAAACAATCGTCAGGTAAACACAAATATAGATTCCAACATGGAGTCCTACAGAATTATTACCAGGATTGTAAAAGTTTAAGCTTTTAGTTTCCTCGGCTCATACCAACGTAATTAAAATGCCATCTTGTTTTTTACGCCCAGAAGTATGTACTTTGGGCCCAATAACATGAATTTACGTAAATGCCTTCTATACAATACATGATATATTAAACATTAACAAAAGTTGGGCTGTTGATGGCTTATGCCGTCTGACCAAAGACTGCAGGCGACGAACTTGGAAAACTTTGGCTTATTGGCTGTGACGTAAGCTATACAGCCTGTTCCATGCCCTCAATGCTCCCCTGAAGAGCCATCGTACGATGTGGACATTTACGAGCGCCCTCTGACTAATTCCTGGTCAGATGGGGTATACTTGAATATTGCCTCGGATTGAACCTAAGTTTCTGCAGGTTTCAGTTAACAACCTCATTATAGTAGCTGGTGTGTCCTTTTGTTACGTGGCATGTTATAACATGCCATGCTCTTGATTTAGAGGCCCTGCTCTTGAAACTTCACTAGCTTGGGGCCCTTCATGGTTTCATAAAATGTTCAACATCATTTTACTGGCAGCAGCTTTTCTGCTGGTAAGTGTGTTCAAGTGCTTCTATTCAAGGCTCTAGTGTTTGCTCTTAGGTCCACAGTTTTTATATTTTACGTCACATTTGCATAGAGTGAAAGAGGATCTTAAATTGCTTTGTTTTTAGTTGATGTGCGGTTTTCTGACTCTAGAGAAAATGTTTTAATGACGTATATTGAAAGAGTGCTGAAGAAGAAACACGAAAATTTTGGATTTCAATAGAGTTCGAATCATGTTTTCAGAACATAGGGACTTTTGAATTCACGAAGGTAAGTTTTGGACTTTTAATTTGGTTCTCTCTGGTTTACTTACTTTCTCGTCTTTTTACACGTTTATTCTCTACGCTGAGGTTAAATAAAGTTTCAAGCAGCCCGTTTGCTTCTACATAATAAATGTGTGTTTAGATATTAAAAATGTTATGTAGTTATCATTGTTTCAGTAGAACATACTGCCATTGTATTCAGAGATAAGAGTGTCAGAATAATTTGTGGTGCTCTGTAGTTTTAAGACTTGTAGGTCGAACTTCGGGTTTGAGTTTGGGTTAGGTTAGGTTTCGGCTTCGCGTCAGGTTCTCGGTCTAAATCTGGTTTTGAGTTTGGGTTTGTTTTCATGTTTGGTGGTTGTTTTATGATTAGATTTATTAACGTTACCCTTAAAGTTATCGTTAGGTTAGGAATAGGTTTAGGCTTAGGGTTGTGTTTGGGTTCAGGGTTGGGATTAAATTTGATGTTAGTGTCAACGTGAGCAACTGTTTTAGTTCCATGCTACCAACCTGCACAAAAAGTAACCATGATGCTAGTCTATGGATGTTGTAGACTTGCAACCACTTTTCTATTTATTGTGTAGAGACATTTTAACACTCTGCAGAACGAGCTATGCTTTCGCAGAGCGGTGATCAAGGGACGCGGCCTACAATGCTGTACTTGGTATTGTAAAGATAGGGTTGTACACAGATGTACAGAGCTGGCATTCGAGTACTTTTCCGTTGGAAATACGCTAATGTTTTGCTCAATGACCTTTTCGGTCGCCATTATAATTTCCTAGCAATTATATTTTTATTTATGTTAAAATTAATTTTCCTCCTGGACCACATCTCGAAACACTAGAGTAAGATTCTGATGTTCTAATTCTTTCCTTCCTCTAATTTCTTTTGCTCGAAATTTTGTACATGGTAATTAAAAATTCTCTCTAGCATTGTCACTTCTCGTTTGATGTTGTCGTGTACCTCCCACCGCTGATCGTAGAAACGAAATTTCTGAAACGTATGAAGGAAGAAGGAATCCAGAGCCTTAATGCAATTGTCTTTTAAGAGTTTCATTCTGACATTTATTCTTTACCGCTTTATTAATGTAGCCCCACTCTCAGGTCCTTGTTTTTAATATATCAAAAACATTAAATAATAAAACTCCCAAAACCCTGTATCACATGCCTGTTTTACTTTCACGTGTTTTTGCTGTAACCTGAATATTACTTTTTTTCAATCTACCAAATAAAAGATGCTTCTTTAAAAACGTTGAAGTGCATTTATAGGGGTGGTAAATGAAAGTAATAAAACCGGATAAATTTTAATATATCTTTTCAGTGAAGAAATGGGTGAAAATGATTTCTTTTTTCAAAAAAATGTTTCACGCTAGGAACAACAAGGAGTTTGCAAGAATCTCATTCTGAATAAACAATTCTCTGCGTGATATAAAATCTTCTCGGGCAGTTTATCTTCATCATAGAAACTCAATGCTATGGAACTTGCGAGTTTTATCACCATAGTCCCAAAATTTCGCCAAATCCGATGCATTTTGATATAATTCGTACTTCGTAACAGTCTATTTTATGTGAAGAATTATTATCCTTAGTTTGGAGTAGCACCCCTTGTCGACTGTCCGCAGCCCCCGGAATATATAAAAATTCCCGGGGTCGTTTCCTTTTAAGTGAGCCCGTTCTACATGCCATGAACTGTTCGCTACGCTGTGATTAAGACACTGGGTCTGTTCTATCGCAATTTGTGGCTCAGATTCAATATCTTCAGCATTTCTCTTCCGTGTGCCCTTCTATTACTTCGAAGCGTCGTATTTTATGTGATTAACCCAATACTCTCTTCTTTCTCTCCCTTCGTATTATGACAATGGTTGTTATTCAAAAGTGTGAGTCGTTTTTCTTCTTTGATTTTCTAAGGCTTCTGTCTTCATTAATGGAATTTCTTGTTATACGAACAATTTGATACAAGATACACTTGGTTATTCTGTTTGCTTCTTCGAGCATTATTCTGTGTTGTGAATGCTTCAGTGAAGTTCCGCTATCCTTATTATGACCTGACCTCGCTTTTTGTTATCAGCTCTAAGGTAGCTGTTTATTTTAGCTGTTTATAGACCTTTGTCATACAGTTTCCGTTATTCTTACTCGTCCATTAGTAAAACATTGTCGTAATTTCGCTTTCATAAGTCTTTTATTTCTGTGTTTTTTCTTATAATTTTATAAACTTTTTGGTACAGTAGTCTATCCGGGCCCATTCAATTGTAGCGTTTTTTGCGTTGGTGTCCTTCGAGTCCCATTGCACGGATTTGACACATAAAGAAACATAACAGAAAATCTTTCGAATCGAGTACTTATACTGTGGCCGACATTATGAATATTCAATTTAATTATTTTGTGCTGTTAATTTAAACAATATCTCAATGAAGTACTAACACTTTAGTTTGTCCTTACCGGTCCTTACATACAGTCATTTAGGCATTCAAACAGGCTTACATAGTCAGAACCGAAATCTGTTGGCATCTAAACAAAATCCTATTGACTATAGTCACGCAGTCTGCCTCATACACGTGTTTCATCTCCGTTATCTAGTGGGTGAGCCTATTATTGTTTCCAAAAAGACTTTCCGCCTCATTTGTTTGATTCATATTCTGGATTTGAATTTCCAGTTTTCTCGTTATCTCAGTTTCAGATACTTCAAACTTATTACGTGTCTAACAGCCTTGCACTAGTCGGGGTGAATCTGTACGTTCTATGTCAGAAGGAAAAGGCCCTTTGATCAGAGGGGAGAAGGGGTAGCAGATAAAGAAGCATCTGTCCGTGCTATAAACAGTATTTCCCTGCGGAAGTACTTTGTAGCTGGCTGTCTCAGTTCCTATATCGATAATGTATTTCGATTACATAATATATTGCGTCTTTCTTTCACTCGCAAGAGTGACATAAGCAAACTAACGATTTGGTCCCGGGCTCTGTACTTTGAATTTCCTGCTCACAACGCAATGATTGTGTTTTCAGTCGGTATGTTACTCTTGTCGATATTTCACATTATATTTGTTAATGATTAGAAACTGACACAAAAACAATTGCAAGTTGTCTTTACTTTCAGCATATAATTTCATCATAATATCATGTGAAGGTCTGTAAAATATATTGATTCTTAGCGTGTGTCGACTTTCTTCGTCAAATGTAAAATTTGATACGAACGTAGCGTAACACAGAGGCAAAATGCAACCACGTGTGTGCCTTTCTTGTTGCAAAAAACCTCTAATAACCATGAAGAAATATTTCATAAGGTGCTTTTTGAGTGACTAGAATGCTGCACAGGCGCCCCACACGACAGAGTACGAACTTCTGGGAAAGCTCTTCAGGTACATCAACTAAGTGCAAAATTTAATTTTAAAAGTACGAGGTACGTCACCATCTCCTTCTTGTCCATAAGCATCCAATAATTCCACGTTTGCTGTTAAGGATTTTAATGTAATTAATTTGGCATTGCATGTACATAGAAATGTTTATCGACCAAATTAGACATGAGAATTTAGATACTGACGACAGTAAAGTTATAGATGTTGGTCTTCTTAGCAGTGAAATTATGTGGACTTATGAATAGATATTAACGTTTCGGAGGGAAACACTGTCTCCATCTTCAGGACTAAAGATGGAGGTTATATGTTTCTCCGAAATGTTGGCATCTACGGAATTACTGCTTATAAGAACAACATCGAGGTAAAATAATTCTATGTAAAATAAAAAACTTCTGGACTTGTCAAATTATTTCGTATTATTCTTAAAACCTTCCTATATTGTTGGAACTCATTATAAATAAAGCCGTGTACTGTAATTGCTTCCAAGAAACCCAAATTTTTGACTAATGAAAAGTTAATATTCACCCTACGTATCTTATCCTAATTTTTAGAGTAGAGCTTTATTATTGCGTTTATTTAATCAGGTAATAGGTTGTTATATAGTTTCTAGCAGTTTATTTAAATCGTAATCCGTTACCATATTCATCGCCATCTTCAAGATAGTGTTTTGAAGCGTCAACGGGCCCTGAAGAGATTCTGTTCCTATTGCTATCTTGTTCATGTCCTTGAATTTCATTACAACCAGCAGTTCAGCGTTGCTCTCGTCGTCTGCTGTGCAGAGCCAACGCACTAGGACTGCGAGCAAAGTGCTCTGCAGGTTCCGTTCAACAAATCGCTAGCTCTATAACAAGATAGATGTGAAAAGTTTACAGCAACTTACTCAAGCTACAAGGCAGAGAGAACTCCACACAAAAAGCTGTATGCACTGCAAGACACAAACACCTCCTCACACCACTTCTATTAATTTGCCTTTTTTACGAATAACAAGTTCATATCTCTAAGTCGATAAGTTATAAGACAGGGAAAAAATCGATGTGTATATGAATTTATGGTATCGGTGTATCGCGTAATTTATGAACAGAATAACATTGTTTATTATAAAATGCTGAAGAAAGTTAATTTTGTACGTTACAGAAAATTGGGGGTTCGTTTCTTTTGTTTGTTAGGAAGAAATGATTGATTGTACGAATAACAATGTCAGTACATGTAATTGACGCCAGAGCAGAAAATCGGACTATTTTATTACACCCATTTTGACGAATTTCACATTTTAATTAGACCAAAACCTCTTCCTTCATTCCTTCCTTCCTTCCTTCATCCATTCCTTCCTTCATTCCTTCCTTCCTTCATTCATTCATTCCTTCCTTCCATCCTTCCTTCCTTCCTTCATTCCTTCCTTCATTCCTTCCTTCATTCCTTCCTTAATTCCTTCCTTCCTTCCTTCCTTCCTTCCTTCCTTCCTTCCTTCCTTCCTTCCTTCCTTCCTTCCTTCCTTCCTTCCTTCCTTCCTTCCTTCATTCATTCCTTCCTTCCTTCCTTCCTTTCTCCCTTCATTATTCCTTCCTTCCTTCATCCCTTCCTTCCTTCCTCCCTCCCTTCCTTCCTTCGGCGGGTAATTCCTCGACTAACCCCTTGAGGACTCTGTTCGTGGAATTTGTCCGTCCGATGGTTTGTTGTTATGTCTTTATCCCCAGTCGTTCCGGATAAAAAAGTTTTATTGTATCTACGTATGTTTTATTTGTTTTCAAAATTTGTTTCTGAACAACTGCATGAAACCTCCCTCCCTCTTTTGCCCCACTTATTACTCAGGATGACCTCATTACTTAAACGTGTGGTCTCCACTGCTCGGTCGTTATATTAAAGTAAGGAAATTGGTTTATTGAATTTGTTTCGGACTGTCACGGACAATTTTAATTAAATTTTAGTTTTATGTTCGTCAGATGATGGGAACAGTCATTTTGTCCTAGCATGCGATTATAAAATTCATGCATCCGAGGTAAATCTAGAATTAATTACACCACTAATGATGAAATTGGGCATTATTTGTGCGGTGAGTTAAATAACATGGACCGGACTAATAACGGTTATAAGCAGCTCACAGCTTCGGTAAAATAAAAATAAATAGCGTAGTTACAGTTCTCGATACAGCTCTGCTTTGCAGGCTTATACCGTTGACCACGTAATCTGTGTGTGTCATGTCGGTAATTAAATGGATTTCATCTGCAACGAAAATGATTTTTAAATCATTCTTCTTTTCGTCGCCAAATTCCTTATGTTTAACCGCTTACATAGTCTTCGTTTGTTCAGTTTCAGTTGATTTAAACAATTTCCCGTATTAATCTTTACATTTAACATTATCGAGAGAAACCCTGGTCTTGGACCGTAACACGAGCCAGTTCAATTCAGCTCACATATTCACAATTTATTTATTAAATGTTAATTTCACTATAACCTCCCATCTAATTCAAGGGCTCCCAAATGCTCGCTTACAAATAGGTCTTTCTACAAAAATGTTACTTACAGCTTCAATGTCGTCTTTGAAAACAATGTTATTCCATCGTGTGTGCTTTTGCTATATCGATGAGGCCTTGTATTATATTCCCTAATTAAATGTATTTAATTTATATATTGTCGTTCTTAATTGTCTTTGTTTATTGGAACAAATTTAAGGATTTCTATAAATTTGATATTAAAATCATCATAAACGCTATAATGTTGTATCATTTTAATCATCAGCATAACTATTACCAACAAGTCGCCTAATTTGAATTTTGCGTGTGGTCTCACTTGTTGCAAAGTGAGGTGTCACGTCCTCGGAAAATGCACTGCAGCTGTTGTTAAGTGAATATCTGTAGGTTGTCGATAACAGCAGGACGGTGGCGCGAAATCTACGCTTAGTTTTTAATTTGACTACGATAACTGATGATCTATTGGAGCTGGGAATATTACATTTGGTATGAAGATAGGCGATAATCATGTAAACACGTTATGTCTGAAATTGGCTGCTATTTATACGATCCACAAGTTAAAGTAAGATCCGATACACGTTGAAGGACTGATATTTATCGCATCCAAAGATGTTATAGTTTAAGAAAGCGGAAGATACAGAACACATTCTTTGTCCCTAGACCATTGCCCCCCCCCCCCAAGTAGATATGAGGAATGGATTCACAAATATGTTCTTGAGAAATATGAATTCTAAGAAGGCGTACAATCATATACTCAGGATTAAGTTGAATATTCAAAGTGATCGACAATAAAAGAAGCTTCCAGTTTAACTGCACCTAACAATTAATTGGAATGTTTTAGACAATTTAAATTGCGTATTCCACCAACTTGACAAGAGACTTGAACAATGCCGACTGCTGTGCTATGCTGCCGAGACAAATGGGATTGTTTTCATTAGTGCATGAGTGGTGTATGCATTTTTAAAGCTGAGCATTCGAATCAGCATCGTACCTGGTGAGATTTGAGGTTCTCACGGCGGTGAGTAGGAAGATGGCTGTCTTCTGGGTTGTAGTCTGGTAGAAGTTTACCGACGTTTAAGAGGTGCTTTCTGTATCCTATATGGCGTCGAATGATGAAAGTATTCATTATAACGTATCGAAATGGTATGGAAGGACACAGTAATCACCTTTTCTTTTTAGATACTCTTTCGGCATTTACACAGGAAAGACCACGAAGCGCTTTACTCGGGTTAACCGATCTCCGAGCCGAGATATGAACCCAGGTTTTCCCCAAATATAAAGCAGAAGTACTAACCACTCGATTGCGACGTTTGGTGCATGCGTTCTACGTACAAGGTGTCCCAAAACAATGTATACACACAACTATGATATACGTATGTCATCATTGTGTGTACGTACTTTTGGGACATTGTGTATATGTGTTTGTGTTAGTAGTAGGAACCATCAGGACGGTGAAATGGTAAGTTTGTTTGATGACGGTAATGGATATTCGGGATCCAAAAACACGGAAAACCTCTCCTCTTGATTGACTGAAACAGCTGTTGAAGTAAGGCCCACTGTTTGCCGAAGCAGAGCTGGGGTAGTTCAGTCTATAGATGGACGACCGGGGTTCAATCTCCGGCAGAGACAAAGGTTCTTTTCTTCTAACCTCTGCGTCCAGCCCGACTATGGGGCCCACCCAGCCTTCTGTAGTTCCGATTGTCAAAACAACTGGTACCTATAGTTACCAATAGGCTTTAAATGGTTAATCGCACACTTCTCAGTCAGATATCTTTGACTTGTTCTGCTTTAAAGTTTCCGGCACGGACTTAACGCGAGTCTGGCGCTATAACTTGGACTGTTAGTTTCGCTTAGAGAGCAGATCCCCCCCCCCCCCCATTTTTCTGTCTTCCTACTGCGCTGTGTCTCAGCAAACATTTTGAAGACACCCTTTGCGCGGCGGATCCACTCAAGCAGCTGACCTTTCAGTCTTCTGATTACATTGGGAAGCTATGATCAAGCGAACTGTGAATTTCCCTGCAGCGAAATTGTATTGTCAATCAATGCTTTGACGTTGTGGTTTGTCACGTGGTGCTGTAGCTTTGTACTGCGTAGTAACCGACTTTGAAACGCACCGTATATCCAGGGCATTCTGGATTTTCCAGGTACAGATCATGAAATCAGGTTTCGCAACGGCATTTGTAATTTAAACTAGAGGGTTAGCACAGCAGCAATGTCTATAAATTACAGGATGTAATTACATTGAAAGTAGCGAATATTTACTCGTGTAATTGATTTGTGTATCAATAAAGAACGCATTTAGAAAATATGTATCACATTTATAGTCGTGAATAAATACCAATAGATTAATGTCGGGAAATTTTGCCATTCAGTTTAGAATATTTTATTTTCTCGCCTCATATCCAAATACGTGAAGGTATAAATATATAAAACTATAATTTTGTCTCTTATTTTTTGTGTGTCTGGAAATCTGATATCTTAACTTAAGGCAAGAATACAGATTGATGGTATTTGAAAATTGTGTACTGAGGAGAATATTTGGACCTAAGGCAGAGCAAAGAATTTCATAATGAAGATCTTAATAAATTTTATTCTTCACAGATATTCTTATGGTGATTCATTTAAAAAGACGAAGGAAACGAGGCATGTAGAAGATATCAGAGAGATAATAAATGTATATATATTTTAGTTGAAAAATTTGAAGGGGATGGATCACGAAGCAGATACGGGCTTTGATGGGAGGAGGTTAATGTTGAAATCGATGATCAGAAAATGTTGTGGGATTGAATTAATCCAGCTCAAAATAGAGAACAGTGGTAACCTATTGGAAAACGGTATGATTTTTTTTCCAATTAAATATAAGTCGATGAATTTATTGAGAGGCTGAGCGATTTGGAGCTGCTTACGAAAGACTCAACTCTTTGAAATTAGGAAAATATACATGTTCCTGAATCAAGTTCCTATCCAATATCTCTTAGTCTCTGTCACGTTTAGCAGCAGGCCTACATGAAACTTCTTTGAAATTTAAATTTACGAATAATCAATCTAAAGCCTGCGGAATTTTCATCTGAATTTGTTGCCATCCATAACACAAAAGAAATCGTTTGGCTACAATTATATTGTATTTCTTTTGTTAATATCATATAAGAACATGATAAATTGTATAATGCCGTGTAGAAATGATACAAAGTAGGATTACAGTCTGGTATGACACACCCTGAGAAGCTTATACCAGACTACAGCCGATTTCACTGTATACCCTGCAGCTTTCACGCTTCGTTCACGTGGAGTCCTCTCTTCCAAGGCAAGCTGGAGCCTATCGGAAAGGAGTGGCGGGGTCCAGAATGCGACAGAAGAGGCGGAGAAATTCTGCCTTTTTCATTTCAATCTGCCTGACATGTAAATCCTCGACGTCTGCGCATTATACGCAAGAATGAATGTTTCATTTAACAATAGCTTACAGTACTACTTTTATTATTATTTATTTCATCTGATAGCATTCTTGTCTCGAAGTGATACAATATACGATTATAATTTGAACGAAATGCAAAAGCCTATATTCGAATAAAGGCATAAAGGAAATAGCTGAACAGTGAATGGGTAATTCAGGGGAATAATGCAACGTGTAGTCAGCAGGAGGGAAGAATAGCTTTGATCTGGCTGAGACTTCTGTCTGTCGGGGGAATGCATCGAGACATGGAGGAATATGAAGAGTGACAAGAACGAAAAAGAGAATAACGAAAGAAGGAAAACGATTGACAAAAGAGAAGAAAAGGAAAATAAATAATAGAAAATAATTTATTATTTATAATTTATGACGTATGCATACATAACTTCTTGTAGCAAACTAGTCAAGAATTTCCTTGCTGTTAACGGAATCCGAAAAATCTTTTTGGAGATCACGAAAGCTAATCCGTAATCCATATGACACGAATCCAACTCACACCCTCGCACGATATTTCTCTGAGATCCTCTTTAATAACTTGCTCTCGTCTGTACGTTCCCAAGCTGGCCTATTCCCTTCAAGTTTTTTTTAATAAAGACTGATATATATATATATATATATATTTCCTGCCTCGTACGTGATACAAGTCCATTCCAAATCATCTTCATTGATTTTATGACCCTAGAAGTATATGGTGAATATTATAAGTTACGTATCTCATCGCTGAAATTTTCTTTGGTAACTATAATTACTCTCTCTTAGGTCCAAATAGGTTCATTCTATTTTCCTCTAAAACGAAATTGTTTGCGATGACTTGGGTATTAAATATGTTAACACTGTACTTGTTTAAAGTTTCATATCGTAATAAGATGATTACGGCCTTCTGTAATATTTCGCCGTTTGGTATCGTAAAAATTGACCGACGTTTCAGAGGTGCATTCTGCCTCCATAATGAGGACTTGCACGAAACTCCTCGACGCAGTATCCCATAAGTCTCTTATCTTCGTATTTGCCGCCGTGAGAACCTGAAATCTCACAGTCATGTCATAATCATCATTTAGTGTCACAGGCCAGTGGCTCAGGTGGATAGGTTCCGGATTTAATCCCAGGTCAGATTATGTGGAGTTTTCGTCTGATGAAGTGGCACTGGGGCAGCCCCTATCTCGCCAGTTACCATTCTACCAGCGCCCCTTTCAAATCATCACTCTTGATTCACGTGGCGTGTCCTTTGGACCACACATCACCGCAGCCGCGCTCCGTTTTAGGGTTTCAACCCTTATCAGTCACTCCACTATGTAGTAATGTTAAATTTTCATAAAAAAAATTACTCTCATAGTAGTTGAATATGTATAAATTTGTTTTACTACATGTAACGTAAAGGTCCTATATCGAATGCCTTTATTTTTCTTAGAACCATAAAAGTTACAGCTTCCATGTCGGGAATATGACAATAGTTGGAAAAATGATATTATGACCACTAGTGCCAAGTGTTTATTTTTAAGTTTTACGATTTTCGTCTATAATATTTATATCCGAACTTGAATCTTACTTATACCAGGGACGAAGCGTTTATGTTAACTGTTTTAGCCCGGCTAGCTCGTTTAGAAACGAAGAATAAAGAAGTCTTTTGCATTAATTTCTTGGTTCAGTGGTACACCATACATTGCAACACAGTAGAACCGATTACATAAATCAGCGGCTTTAATGGAGAAGACACAATAAGGTAATTATATCTATTATAAATCTGTTAAATTTTATTTTTTGTTATTACAGTGTTTCATGTGGAATAGCTGGATTCAAAAGTCAAAGTTTATTGTGTGATAAACTGATTTCTTTTTCAGAAAATTCGTTGAATTTTAAACAATGTCTTTCAGTATGCAGTATTTTTGTAGTTACACATACAAATAATGAATTATGGAGACAATTACGTACAAAGGGTCTGCATAGTATATATTCATTTTATGTGAAGGCTGAGACAAGCGGAACATGAACTGGAATTTAACACTAAATGGATACAAAGTTTTATTTTAAAAACCACATTGTCAAAAGCCATTTTTGAAAATTATATGTAGGTGGGAGTAGAAATTTGCTAGTAAAAATGGACCTCACAAATGCAAGTTGGATTTAATTTCGTTTAGCGGTCTGAATATGAAGCCTGCCCTGACACTTTGGGGGTCTCCGAGATCAGTAACCCAGAAGATGACTGTCTTCTAGGATGCTGCGTCCTTTATTCTGGTAGGAATTTACTAACGTGTAAGAGGTTCTTACTCCGTCCATCATCAGGACGATGATGGAGATAGTGACCACCTCTGACACTTTGGTAACCTAGCTTACTACATGGCGCAGTCTTCACACTTACCCCCATGGAACCCGAAATCTCAACAAAAACCCAGAAATTCTCCACCTGTTAATAAGTGTTAGCGTTGTGAAGGAGATCTTCCATTATAGAGTCAGTTAATTTAGCAACATATTTATTGTATTTTCCAACTAATTTCAGTTTTTCTCACTGTTTAACACACACACACACGTGTCCTAAAGGCAGTGTCGTGTTTGAGACTAAGGAAGAGAAGATACTGACTGAAGATTATGTGGAGACAATTGAATGAAAGTCTTCCGTGGCAATTTCCTGTATCCGAAGACGTTTTATCCTCTTACTTTCCTAATTTAAGTCGTGACAAATCACTAGCGACTTTTATCTTGACGCTGCTGGATTCCTTATTTTGTTACAATAAGCGTATGTCCTCCAGACCTGCTTTCTTAGCTGGACTCCTTTTTGCTTCTCACGCAGTTTGCATTGCACTCGAATCACAAGTGAATAGAAAAACTCTTAAGAGTTCTCATTCTCCTAAGTCAGCAAGTAGCTGATCTTCCCTGTGATTTCTGTCAAGTGGGGAAGCGTATTTGTACTTCGCATTTCTCACGTATTAAAATGACAATGCAGTAATAAGGCATGTTCCTTAATAGCACACATTTGAATCTTGCTGGAAAATCAGCACTTTGCTCTAACACTGATCGTTATAAAATATGAGAACGTACGTATATAAGTTACTGGTATGGTGTATACATAAGAAACATGTACGTCATGACCCTTGTAAATAATTTCATGTTACATGGGTATCTTGAGCAGTTCATAATTATTTCCATGGTCATGAAATACGCTGCTGTTACGTGATCAGAATATTTATCATTGTATTTATAAACGTCGGCTGCTGGGAACTTACCTGATCAAATTCAAACCAGTTCATCTTTCGTTTTGTTTCTCAGTTGTCGTTTTCAATATTAACCTCGAATCTGCGACTAAGTCGCCAAGAGACCGTTTCCTTTCAGTTTGTCCTACAAAAATAATACAGGACCATCAGATGTATTTCTCATTTCCCTATTGCATCTTAGCATATTTTTAGGTACCAGCGCAGTATTCGTCTAGGTTAATTAAAGGAAACCACTGTATTTATAAAGATAGTCGATCCTCTAGCCGAGATTCTATTTAATATCTTCAGAGCAGTAACAGTATTTGTTACTATTTGCAATTATCCTGAGTGTAGGTAAAAAATTATAATTAAGGATTACACTCAAGTCCACAGTAATTTGTAGTTCAGTGTATCCATTCATTACAGTAGAATTAAGTGAAAATGAAATCCTGAAAACTGGTTCTCCAAACCATCGTGTCAAAAGCCAGGATGTTAGTAACACCGCTCGAATTCCTGATCCAACTACTTTCAAAACCACGAGCTGTTGTTTAAATCAGGTCCCTTGTTAAATTTCCAATAGCAAAAAAATCACCTATCCACCAATCAACCAACGGAATGCTTCTGTGACGTCATAGATCAATATATATCCAACCCACCTTTCGATATTGATTGTGACTGAAACAAATGCCGTTAGATGCAAGGCTCAGAAACGTTGTACTCGAGCTGTGAGTTGGTTACTTTTGTGCAACGTGTCCAATGACGCTCTGTAAATTGTAATGTTGTCGGATGGCAATTTGATTGTGTGCACGATGAATTGGAAAGGAATGAGATGAAGTATACGTGACGTATTTAAAGGGGATATTTTTGAGCTAGCCTAGAATGACAGAATAACTGCGGGTCCCGAATATCGTCTGAGATTTGAACTGGGTACATCCTAAATCATAGGCACGGGCGTTAACTCTGCTTGTACTTACTCGACCGTTTGTTAACTAAACTGTGTGCTCATACAGTTTATTGTTATTCACGTCATCAAATTCAAGGTGAGATTTCAGGATCTGAAGGCGACGGTTATAAAGATGGTTGTCGTCTAGGATATTGCACCGTGTAGTTTGGTAAATATTGACCAGATTTTCAAAAGAGTTTATTATTTTAATCAGAGTAATGTGCCCTGATGATGGAGACAGAAAGCTCCTCCGAAAATTCTGTCACCACAGCTATCTTCACGAATTCCATGTTGCTGTCTGCAGACGGACTTTATATGTCTTAATGTTACTGGTTCATATACTGGGACAGTCTAGTCCAGTATATCTCCGCAACGTATTAGCCTGTAATATTTTCCTCCCTTATATACGCTTCTAGCCCTCCCAAGTGGCATGTCCCTTTGCTACAGCGATTTACTTCCAAGATGCCACTGCAGTGTTACGCGGTAGAACGGCTGTGAACGCGAGATTCCTTGAATTGTTGAGAAAAGCTTTTACTTGCATCAGATTTTCCGCCCTTACTTATAGAATTTAAGATGAATTTCAGCTGAAGCGCTGGATATTAGAGTGTGTTCTTATAACTAATAAGAATAACTTATTAAAAAATGTTCATATTATTCCCTTCAAACAAAGTGCATTCACGAGGCAAGATATAAAAGGATACGTTCTAGTCTGTATTCTGAAACGAAATTATTCTTGACATACGAAAGATACTAAAGAATTTGTTTGATGCGGATCCGCCAAGTTTGTAAAATAACTTGTCAGTATTTAAATTCGCGTTTCGTGTTATCAGTTGTAGAAGTCACACATCCGAGGTTAAAAAAGTAAAAATGTTAAAAATTGATTTAGACTCATTAAGCTATATTTTGATGGGCATTGTGTGATAAAAGATTTATGTTTTATATATCGATACACGTGTTTCTGGAGTTTGATCTACTCTTGCCTTCAGATGATTGATCGACATTTTACTGACAGGTTTATTTATTCTAAGATCAGTGGGCTTCAGCGATGTTCTTCTGGGTTTTGGTACTGTCTAGTCTCGTAGGTAGAATCCAACTTTCCGGAGAAACACAGTGTCTTCATCCCCGAAGATGGAAGCGATTTTGCCCTTTATCTGTTGCAGGTACAAATCTGCTGTCAGGCTCAAAATACAGTTAAGATACCGTACAGCAGACACATAAACAAAGATACGATTTCAGTGGAACACATAAGCCTCTGGTCTGTGCTCAAGGTGTTAATTTAGTAGACAAGAATTAAAATACAGTAAATAAAACCACAGAAGTTCTATTAGATACTAGTAAGGAAGTTGGTTTGGAAGGACACGCAGAGAAAAATATGTTAATGTCTCGTAACCAGAATACAGAACTGAATCATAACGTAAATTAGCTGACGCTTCGTAATATTACAATCCAAATTCTTTGTCTTTCAGACTGTTATATAAAAATATAGAAATTAAATCATATGGAATAGCTGTACCTGTATGACTTGTTATATTAAGGGAGAATACAGACCGAGGGTGTCTGAGAATAGGATTCTGGGAAGATTATTTGGTCCTGAGAACAATGAAGAAATAGGAGGCTGTAGAAAAATACGTAATGAGGAGCTTTATAATTTGCAGCCTTCGCCAAATATTAGGATCGTATACTCCAGCAGGATGAGGTGGTTGGGCATACATCAAGCAAAAGGACGATGGAAAATGATTTTATTGTCTTGGTTGAAACCCCCTTCTAAAATAGGTTTTAGGGTACACCTATACTAAGCAACGCAAAAATATTCCGATTATCTTAGTCCCATGGCTCATACCAAATTCCTTAAGCATCTGTTAAATAATTTGAGAGATTGAACATGTAAAATGACAGGCAGACAAATATGTCTTCTCCATTAAACACTTCGTGTATGACTTTCCTTGAAAACAGCTTGCAGTTGAAGCTATACTGTATTAGTAATAAAGTGATATTTTTGTAGTAAAAATACATGTAGATTATGCTCCAGTTCACTGTGGGATTATGTCTAACGTCTCCAGTAAACAAGAAGAGTATTGATGCTGCAGTGTTTCAGAAACTCTTGTCTCACTTATGAATATTTAGTGGCTTGTAAGCAAAATGTATACATAAAAGGAACATGAATCTAGTATACGACTCAATTGCTGTAGCTTCTGTAAGTGTAGTATGCATGCATATTCATCATTAAACAATTTTCACAGTTCACGCTGTTAAGTTACCTGCAAACGTGTAAATATGCACCGTCACTGAGTAAAATTTGAACAGTTGTAGGATACGGGAACAAACGTCTGTCAACACTTGGCCGCTGTTTGTATTTGGTGAAGTGTATTTTACAGATTAAACAAATAATTTTATTCCGTAGTATATTGTTTAACTTCGGAATCATGTTACATTTCCCTTTGTTGACTCGACAAGTTAATTTTTTTTCCATTGCTTTATGTTAGCAGTAACAATAAATACTTGCAGGCAAAATTGAAATGTGTTTCTAGACTCATCACACAACTGCACCTCTAATATTATTGTTGTTGTTATTATTATTATTATTTCCGGTTTTTTCTAGAATTCTGAACCGTTTTAATGGAAGTTTCTTGCCATTGTCTTCTCCTGTTTTGAAAATCATGAAGAGAATTTTTTATTTTTTCATGGTGTCATTTATTTCTTGCTATTTTATTGATTTGTTCTGATCTGTTTGTCCATACTTTCTAAATATATGTCCCTCCTAAAGGAGTTTAATTAACTTTTCCTTTTGTTTTATTTTCTATTATTAGTATGCCATTTGTTTTTATTTATTTCATCCCTTAAACGGATTCGCCCTGATGAAGGAGGCAGCAAGGACCTCTGAAACGTCGGTAAACTTCTACCAGACTACACGGCGCAACAATCCAGAAGACAGCCATCTTCAGACTCAGTCGTGAAAACCTCAAATATTAAATATACTGCAGACAATAGACAGTGTCCTACATAATGTTGCTATAAGGAATAAATTGAAGTCACAAACCCGTAGGGGATGAAACATGAACAGCTCGTAATGGGATTTCGAAGAAGGATTCCTATCGTTTGGATTCCTAAATTGTAGTAACGTAAAATTTAGAAATCCAGAAACGAAGTGAAAGACTGGCCTGAGGGTTACAACATCAGAATGATGACCACGTTGCCTACAAAGGACCCCCCGTGTATGAGCTTCAATAAAGCGTTGTACGAGGGAGTGCGATGTCATATTGGCGTTCTGCGGGCATCAGCGACACAAACTGCCCTTTTCTGAGAGTTGAAAGGGTCTCGCCGTCACTATCACCACATTCATACATGAAAATCAGGTTATGGAAGTGTCAGTAACGGACTGGCTTGTGTTGACAGAATGTCATTCAGTGACGGAATGACATCGATCGCGTATCATTAAAAGTTAGTGCTGTACCCTGGAGTACATAGTTTCTAAATGCCATATTTTTGATTTTGCGTTCTTTATTGGACACTGTGCTCGTTTATTGCTGGAAGAATTTTGCTGGTAACAAAATTAATCTTTTATAACTCACAGACCAATGCACGAAATCCTCCTGTTTAAATTTTCTCCCTCCAATCTTTTTCTCTGTCTTGTTGCTACGAGACAATATACGATATACCTAATGCATAAACCGATTTATATTCTCCGCTGTTTTGTCTCTGGCCAACTTTATGCGGTTTCATGCATAAAAGATTACCTCTAGACGACGCCAGAATGACAAGCAATAAGAAAGGCATGAAGTTAGCTGTTTTCTGGATTGCTGGCTCCTTGTAGTCTGGTAAACGTATACCGACGTTTCAGAGGTGCATGTTGCCTCTATCATTAGGGCGATCTCCCTGATGACGGAGCATCAACAATTTAACGTTGTGTTTTAAATATCCTTTGTTAACATTATTTGTATTTGTGAGGTAATATCAGGGCTATTGCAGACAAATATTGTGAAGACTTCAATAACACAAAAGAATTCACAAATATAAATTCACACAGTTCGTCAGGGTGTACAAAGTCTTTAAACAAAGGTTTAATCGATTAAAAATGTATCGTGTTAATGGCAATGGCTTGAACTAGGTCGGAGCCTCTCCAGTCTCAGACCTGTCAACTTCAACTTACGAAACCACACCATCGTATTCTTGATGTATTCTACTCTAATTAAGCACTTAAACTGTTGTGAATTCTTCACAAGCAAACTTATTCAACTGTACTATTATCTGATGACTGCAACTTCCTTATCCAATTACAAATGTCCTTGTGGTTTAATGATTTATTAGGAGTGTGTACGCGTGTGGATGGTCATTGTGGTAATTATATGCACCACCTGCTTTAATAATTAACAGCACTGCGGTTTTCCCATAGAATGTATTTATGGGCTTCGCTTGATAATCGGTGCAATCAGTGATCATCTCCTTAAAAATTAGAAACGAATTTTTATGGTAGAGACTGAATTATTAAATGTTGTTTAGATGAGCTTCAGCTTCCAGGGGTTAAAAAGCCAAGTCATTCTAACGTCTGTTGGTACGGAAAACTGTTACAGTCTGTGCTGCTGTCCAGAAGCTGTGATGGCGAATGGAATTTATAGCTCTTTGGGCCGCTGCTATAAAAACGAGAACGTTTATACCCTCTCCTCTCCTTTCAAATGCGCCCTTCCCTGTATTTTACGACACCACTCTGCCCTGCAAGACAGCAAGGGATCTGTCCTTTTGGAACACAAGCGTAATTAATGAACAACGCAACGAGGCAATACAACAAGTATAAATTAATCAAGGTAAAACGGTATAAAATTGCGTATCTTTATAACGACATTGAAATTACTTGAAAAAACACAGAACTCCAGAATCATTAACAGACTTCATGAACCAGAATCATACTTGATAACCTGATAAGTGAATAGTTTTGTCAAGAAACTTTCTGTTCGCGGCGAACGCAATATTCACTCCTCGCAGCTCCTCGGGTTTTTAGGCGTCTGAGAAATAACATATGAATAAGGACCAAGTGTTACGCTTCAATGAAACAACAATGTTATATTTCGTTATCAGTTAACCTTAAGGTCCACAGACAACAAATTGAAAGATAGAGGATTATAATATAACAAGTGTCAAGCATTTTCCACGAGTTTAATCTCCCATTAAATTGTCGAAGTTCATCTTCTGGGTCGCAAAACCTTGTGAATTTTTAGGCAAATATAGTCGTTTCGGTGAATCGCACTGTCTCCACCTTCAACCCAGTAGAAGGGGACAGTATGCTTCTCCGAAACGTCGGTATCTACCTACAAATCCAAATTGCCCTAAATGCCAAAAGACCAAGGTTGACGTCTTTGCCATCGTGAGAGCTTCAAATGTTTTTAAAGTCTTTGTTGAAGAAGGGTTTTGTTTGTTTCTGTATCCCCGAATATTTTTCAAGGTTTTGTTAACTACGTCTATAGGCTGTTACGATGTTGTAATCATTCTAGTGTTTTAAGGCCAACATCCACATTAGTGTCTAACACGAGTTGTGTTTGTGCTAGGTTTTAAGCCCATGATATAAGAACCGTAGGATTGTCTTGTTACTTAGAACCACAAGTTTTCAAACGCGTGAGTGCTTAATCCTTCCCACTTCTGTGTCGACATCAGATAGTAGAATGTATTCAGGTACAGTCTGTTCAAATACAAGCCTTCAAGTTCTATTCATTTTCTTCTAACTTTACTCCTGCTACAAATGACGAAAGGCAGTTGTAGTGGATTTTATAGCGGAATAACATTTATATAGGCAGAGAAATATATAAATCCTTTTTTTATTTAATCGAGGAAGTTGTATTTACTGCTTTAAGATTACATAAATGGAAGTTTAAAGGGAATCTTTCTTCCTGAACACAGACATTACCATACCAACGACTTGGGCATTAAATTTCAGGTCTTGAAACGTACCAGAGATCCTAGAGATTTGCTAAGCGAATCCAAAATAATTTGTGCCGCTCTACGTACATTTGTTATTCCTAACCCCCACTGGAGATTAATATTTTAACAAGACAGAAGAACTGTACTTTTAAATGCTTTAACGATTTTTAATACCTCGCTTACCTTCACATCCATTCATTCCTTGTAAAACTCCATTTCATTAATCTGTTATAATCCACTATTTTGATACAAATAACCCATATTTCCCATCCAGACGGCAATACTTCCCCGAAAATCGGCTGATTTGTCTGGCAGTGGTGCACTCAATAGGATACTGGAGTGGCAACGGGCGAAATTTGTGACGAAACTTCAGATTTTACGTAAACCTACAATCTGATGTTTCGGAGATTTTCTCACCGCATAACAGTCGAAAAAAAATTGTGTTGTTTTATTTTATGTATTGTACTCGGTTAAGTGGATTTGGAAAAAACGGTGTGCTATTGAACGGACACACTTCCTATAAATGTTTTGACGTCACGTGAATAACGTATAGAAAAATAACCATGACAGGAAAATTCTCTGCGGCCGAACACTCAGAAACAAAGGGCAAATGTGAAATTCTTTGCTGCAAGAGTTAATTGCTGAACGACGTAATCTGACAATATGAAGCAATTCCTCCATTCCTAGACACCAACTCCAAATAGGACATGAAATTATGATATTGCAGCCGACATCAGAATATATTTAAATCGTGTAACTTTCAAGTTGCCCCTAATTGCTTTATCAATTAAGTACCTTTCGTTTCATATTACGAGTGAACAATAATTATGTGAGATTTTAGATTCTCACTGCGGTGGAAATGTCGATGTTGGTCGTCTGGGTTTCAAAGCCATGTGGTCTTCAGGGCTGTAGTACTTCAGCCCTGAAGACGGAGACAGTACACAATTTGATTGTTTCAGCTTATTCTTCTACAGATCATACGACCACTAAAATGGAAATTATCCTTCTTCCATAACCGCGGCTTTCAGAACTTCTACCCGTAAACACAGAGGTTAGACAAATAGAAATTGGTTTATATCCTGAACCGTGTTCATGTCGTGTACAGCTACGCGCCTCTGACAGATTGAAAGCAGAATTGCTTTTAAGAGAGTGGAACACAGCAGCACTTTAAACTTAATTTGCTTTGATTTACAGAAACCTATTTGGCTTTTTGTAATGTAAATATAAGTGTATCCTGTTGACTCAATATTTGTACACGAAAATCAAAATGCGAACCACTTTAACATTCCGGTCTTCATTTACTATTGCGGATTTACTGTTCCTGTTGACTTATAATTGTTTGCTGGCTGTACGCCGTGCTCTGTTTGCGTCACGTGTAAGCCATGTGGATGTTACGCACTTGCGACTTCATGAGGCATTCAACTGCTCTGACGCCATCTCATCTGAAGACGAGGAGTAGTCATATAATTAATCTCCTTTAACCGGACACAATTTTAAACCGTTTAACAAGAAATTTTAGGAAGAAGAACTCATGTTCCCTCTCATTGAGACGCTCCCAGCTAGAGACGGGGCAGAGGACGCCGTCACATAGAAATCAATACTAATGCAAATTTTTGGTATTTCCCTGAAAATCTAAGTAGATCTAATTGCAGGTCTTTACAGTTTTATTTCAGCTGATTTCACCTTTCTTTTGCTCAATCTCCGCAGCTGCATATCAACATATGCATTGCTATTACTTTAAACGATATTAATTGTACGCTTTTTCGTGTTTTTCTGTCTAGGTTTTTCTTACTGTATCACATATCCCTTGATTTTATTAAGTTTTGATAGGTTTATTGGTCTTAATTTTGTCTGTATCTCCTAGGCAAGTTTTTTTCTTCAGAAATTTAGAATTAAATTTATTAAATAATTTTAGATATAAAATATACGGGGAATTTTATGAATGTTTTATTTACATCTTGGAACGAAGGCCTTAAAACTGATTTAACTACGAACAAATACAACAAACTAAACTTTGAAAGGTTTGCTGCCATATGGCAGGTTACTTTCACAGTAATTCCAATACATATACGTAGCTAACAGCTGCCTTGAAGAACTCTTGTATATATGAGTCTCACTTTCTCTGCTCTGACTGACAACACAATGGGGATTTCAGTCCAGTTAATAGAGCCGTCGATACGTCCTTCTATCGATCATAGCCAGCGTTCTCCGGTGTCTGTTCCACGAGCACAATCCCCGTTCTGTACACAATATGTCTTTGTAGCCACTACATTTCCCCGCGTTTTATCGCCTATGTACAGCTCCTTTCTCCCCTTTTTCCTTCCGATATAATCTCTCGTTCTTCTCCCTTCCTTGCTTCTGGTAGATTTTCTTCCTTTTATTCTAACACCACCCTTAGGCGTTCTCCCAGTCCCTTCTTGACGCCCGAGCCATGCTGACTGGCAAAAAATCGATGAGAGTATCAAACGGACGAGAAATGGGAGATCCGGGATGAAGTCTGAGTAGGACACGAGGGACGAAATCCGCTGGCTTCCAAGACAACAGGTTTAAAAAAGTGAACTCCGGTTTACTGCAGTAACGTTTCTTTTCTCAAATAAGTGTTTGCACTATGGTGCCGAGTCACCTCGTGCTGAGAAGTGTGCTTCAAGACTCATTCGCGACTGAAAGTTTAAAATATACGCCAATTAGCTTCGACATGTCTGTGTGTGTGTGTGTCTGTCAGCATGTCAATAACTCAAGAAACACTGATGGGAGTTACGCGACATTGTACATTGGGCAGTTTTGCTCAAATTTATCGACTCATCTCAATTTCTTTTAATATCGAACAATACTGACAAGCACTTTGTATGAAGTCGCACATGGCCCAGACAATTCTGACGTCACTGTACAAATTCGAAAAGGTCACATTTTCACGGGACGAAAAACCTCCTCTTCGTAGGTACTTAAAACAGAGAATTCAACCATTGAAAAGCCAGAGATAATAACAGAGCGAACGTGCCAGAAATATTACGTTATGCTCACATTCCATAGCTTGTAATAAAGTCTATGTTATGGTTTTTGACTTATTATAAGACGCTCTATAAACCGCAGAAGTTTTTACATTCGAATAATACTGTGAACGGTGAAATTAATGTTAATATTAGCTGCTGAAAAATTCGCCTATTCTGCTTTAGCAGAAAAATTTCATATTGCCCTACATATCAGCATTTATGTTGTTATAAAGGGCTCTTACCATTGATAAAGTGTACGTAAGAGGACGCATTTTGCTTCGTCTTGAATTTTGTTCCGTTTTGTAACAACGAAGCAATGAATCGGTCAGACATTTGTTAAGAAAGGGGAATCGATCCATCGCGATACAAATGAGAACATATCACAGAAAATGCGAACATAGCATTCATGCCGCAAGCAGGACCAAGCCTTGGCTCTCGGTGCTATAGTAATCCAAGAGCATAAACTCTTTGTAAGTTGTATCAGTAATTCCAATAATCGAGCTCTGGTTTTGTAGAAGACAAGTCTGAATTCAAGGTCCTTGTTACATTGTATTCAGTCAGCTTGGCTCAGGTACCGTACCCTGGAAGAACACTTTGACTGATTGGTTCAGAAACAGAAGAGACACTTTAGAACCTTTAACACCACTTAATGTACTGAAAACGTTACAAGTTTCTTTAGTTAGATAAAGTTTTCGTAAAGAATGCTGGTATTTCTAGTAATTATCGACTTCTTTAAAAAGATAAAACAGCACAGTAATTTGATACACATAAAATTATGGCCGTTCCATGGTTCAGAGAGACCAGACTCGCTTTAAATTTGTGCCGGGCTAGAAACGGAGATGGTATTGGAATGAACCCTCCCCCCAAAAGGAACTTTTGATACAAATCACAATTTGTTTAGTTGTTCTGTCTCGTCACATGTAATAAATATTTAAATTTGAAATTTCGACGTTCTGTTGTGAACACCCTGTTTCAACCTTCTCTCCTCTTCTCGGTAGAGTGCCTCTAAAGAAACTTTCACAAACGGATAATAATTTCATGCCCGCTTTCCTCCTGTAGTTTACGGGAGAGGAGGTCCAGCAATTTATATGGTGTTCTGATCTTGCCCCCGTTAAAAATTTGCTACAGATGAAGTATGTAAGATTTACCCCCTTTCATATTAACGTCAGCCAAGGTTTACGAGGACGTAAAGTTTCGTATAATTTTATAAAACGATAGCAGATAAAATGTCTGAAAGTGATTTAGAGTTTCAGCAATGACTAAGTTACTACTTTAAATTTCATGCGAAGATTGTTTGTTTCTAAAAAGTTAAATCAATATTTTGGTCATATAATTAACAGAAGATTTTATGAGTAAGACGAAAACGCATAATAAGTATTTTCAGACAACTGTTACATGACATAACGACATATACAATTTAGTCATATGTAAAAATAACTAAGCTGTTACTTGCAGTGAAAGTTGTTAACTAGCGATTATCCAGTGCAGTACCCGTTTAATTCGGCTAATAGGAAGTCACCATTTCCCGATTTCAAAGCCATTTATATTGCACACTGCAGAGGTTTGTCTACACGTGATCTGAACGCCGCAGGTTGCAGTTAGCAATCATTTGCATAATACTAGTGTTCTGATTAAACAAACACACGACACCGGACGGAATTACACTGACTTTCCTCCAGGCGACCTAACAGCATGGGCAACTACCATAACCAGGTTGAACCAGAAGATTCGACACCAGGTGCTAAATTAAAGCTCCGCTGTGTTAGCTCGACTAACATTTTAAAAAATGGCAAATAAATTGCTTTGCTATCATTGTACTTCGTACACTAGAACACAGCAGAAGTGATCAGATAAAATGAATCTTTCACCAGCTCCAACCAGCACTGTTAACCACCTTCTTCAGGCTTACGTTACTATCTCTAATATGGCAGCCATAATGTCAGACTCAATGTAACACTAAAATATATTAAGGAATGGCATATTTTGCATTAAATGTCTGTAATAATGAACTATTAAAGAAACGCGGCGATATTTTCTAGGGGTTAAATTAAGGGGACTGATAAAGTACGAAATGAGCTGGTGTTAGACAGGACAGGCGAAGGAAGAAGTCTATGGAAAAATCTTACGAGAAGAAGAGGTAAGATGGTGGGACACATTCTGAGGCACCCAGGATTGGTTAATTTGGTAATGGAAGGAGCAGTTGAAGGGAGGAATTGCAGGGGGAGACAAAGATTGGAATATGTGACGAAGATTTTGAGGATGTGGGCTTCAAAAAATATGTGGAAATGAAGAGATTGGCGCAAGATAGGCGAAAATGGAGGACCACATCAAACCAGTCGAAAGACTGATGACAAACAAACAACAAATTGTAGTTAACAAAGCTGTGAACAGTTTCTGGTGCTTATAGAATGGCAGAGAACATCTGGTCCGTGCTTTATGGCTGAGTATACAGCTTTGTAAAGAAGATCTAATATGTTTGATGCGATGAAGTGAAAGTTAAAGTGTTTGCAATGAAGTTATTACTGAAATATAATGTCTACTTTGCAGTAAAAACCATAAGCACATTAGTTAATGGTGAAATTACTGCAAGTATCTGGCTGTACGCATTATATTGGCTGTCTGAGTGAGGCATCTCTTAAGAAGCAGGTGGTCGCTTACTTGATAAAGAAATTCCTTACTTTTGTCGGAACCATAATTTCATTACTGTGCGCACAAACGTTTGCCACTGGACACTACCCTGAGACATCTGTACCTAGTCTGCACTCCTACGCCCGAATTCTTGAACATTAATTTTAATATTAACTTTCTTCCCATTTTTCTATCACCTAAATGGCCCTTTCTCTCCAAGTTTGTCGACTCGGATTCCAGGACAAGGTCCGAAATTTCATTAAAATAATGACCGGTAGTTTGAACTGAAAAATGTCGCGTGTTCCGCTTCGCTCTTCCACGCTTACAGTACACAGTCTTCATTGTTTTTAAGTCTTGCAGCGAGAGGCCCGCGGGAGACGTAAATTTCTGTTTATTTTTCTGGACTCTTTTTATAATATCTTCCTGCTTTAATTCCTGAGACCAAGTAGTCACATCCTAACAGAGTACCAAGAAAAATATCTGTAATTTTTTTTTACTTTCAGCAAGTTTTTAAATTCTCTTACGTCCAAATATTTTATTTGGCATTCTGATTTCAAATAACAAGTTGTCCGCAGTTAGAGAATATGTTTCACAATCACCCAGGACACTCATCGTAAAGAAATTGTAGTACGTATTTAAAAATGCCGTATTTGTCAGAACTGAAGAACAGGTGGCACTATTCTGATACAACGTCTGACGTAGTATCATTAACCAAGTTGCATCGTGATGACGTACTCTCTGCTAATGGCATTATCAGTTATGCATTAGTCACGTGTCGTACTCAGTACAATGGTGAAATGAGAGAAGTACGCTAGTCCTCTAATTGAAGAGCCCAGTTCAGTGAGTGGGAACAAGCTGCCATTACGTCATTGTGGCCAGTTTAAAAGCCTGCGTAACATCAAAACTTTTACAATAAACTTCTAATTCAGCAGTTCCCAAGCAAAAACTGCCCGCGATCCCAATCGATTTTAAATGCTTTGATGCGTCGTATTAATACAGAGTAAACACACATGATCTGAACAGCTTAAATATTTTAAAAATTCTGAATGGTATAGAGGAATAAAAACACCATTGAAGGAGAGCCTAAACATATTTTGTAGCATAGAGAGTGACGTAACTCCTACGATGGTCACTTCGAGGGCGACTATTTTCAAGGTGGTAAAATGGCTATTGGACCCGATAAATCGTGTGAGCTCGAGTTCCACCCACGAAATCTATGTCCACTGTTCCCCCCTCCCTTTTACCATTATCTTTTTTTAAAGTACCTTAAAAATCGTCTATACACGAAATCAATTCGCTTTCTCACTTTGAGTCGCCATCTTACTTCTGTGCCAACAATTGCGATCCTAGTGGCCATAGTAGGAATCACGTCTTTTCTCCCACATGATAGAAGTAAAATTTCAAGTTTTTTCGATGGCGTTAAATTTTGTTTCTGTACGCCGTTTAATTTTCATTGCGTAAATGTTTAAAACCACTTGCGTCATTCGCGTTGTCTGTATTTTACCGTAGCTACAGATCTTATAAATTCCTTAACAGTATTCATAGCGTTATAAGCGTTGATTTCCAAATTTAAATTATGTTTAACCAAAAGAATTCTTCATGACTTTAGTTTTTCTTGTACCCTTTGCAGTGTTATACTGTCAGTATGTATGAAAATATATGCATTAGCAAACGACAAAATCGGGTGACTTGCTGATTACATTTTTTGTTGTTGTTTGTTATACTTACTGTAAATGTTTAATAATTTCTACTAAGAATTTGTACCTAGTTTTCTAACTTCCGTATGCCAAGTTACGTGTATTTAATTTACAGATTTTCTGCGATTTATTTTCAATTTAACTTCAGTATCTGCAATTTAAAATCCAATTTAAGCTAGATATTTACATGTTCAACTGTATTGTCTTTTTTCTTGTAGCCTTATATGCTGCTGATGTGAGTTACTATATTATATTGACCTGTTTTATTTATTTCTAGCGTCACTGTTATTTTGTTTACATGTGTTTACTGCTAGTTGTTTATTCTACTGTTATTTAATTCCTTGCATATTTAATCTTCATTTTCTTATTCTCGTCCTCTGTTATTTTGTTAAAATACTATATTCTATTGTAGAAATTTGAGTCGAGATGTGTTTGTGGGTCCCTGTCAACCTTTTCTGTAGTACTACAATTTATAGACACCAACAAATTTGGTATTACAGCTTTTTAAATATTTGTATTTTGTGGTGCCGATATATGCTGAACGCTCTATTGGTGTAACTGCCTACAAATTATTCAAAACAGCCTAGACACATTCTGTCAGCATTACGTTCTAAATAACATTGCCGTGTGCTCTGACACACGCATTGTTTCTATATTAGCTGTATATTTGTGTTTACATTTTGATGATCTTACAAAATCCTCAAATACAATCTTCATGTCACAGCTAAAGATCACGTACAGTGTAATTACAGGAAACAATTCTGAAGATTGAAGTGACTTCAATCTAAGAATGAAAGAGTTTTGTATATTTATTTGCTTTTTTCAGGGACCGGAGCGAATAAGTTTCACTTATGAACAGTTTTGTTTCATTCCATTTATTATGAGACCGCACACTAGATAAACATAAAATATTGATTTATTTTAACCCCTATATCTTAGTGTTGTGGTCACCTCTAATTTCAAAAATCAGCAGCTAAGAGACTCAATCATGACTGAATTATCCATAGTTTCTCAGTCTTTTCAGAACAGTGCATTACTATTACATTCAGATTGGACATCAGTGTATAAGACTAGTTGCACTAGTTAGCTTATATGATTCTAGGACAGTCAGGGGGCAGGATATTCTGACTGACGTATCTCATGATTTTCTGAATTATCTCAAAATATTTTTCAGGATAATATGAAAACAGGCCACGGCCGCTTCCTTCCACATTCTTCTCGATTGCAGTCATCAGAACATATCCGTTTCGACACAACACCAAATCAAAGAAATTAAGTCTGTGCGAACTTCCAGTGTGCGTTAAGCCTTTACAAAATTTAGTGGATAAATTTTATTCTCCCCTGCAGTATCTAAACTCTGCAGAATAAAGCAAAGGCCTGAAATTGAATCACAGCCTGACGGCCTTACGTAGTTCCAGCATTTTGATGTTTGTTTGTTATGATGAACTCTTAGTACTTCCAACGAAGCCCGTTCCCAATTAGTTACAGTTTTAATAGGGGGAGAGATATTGTTATGATGGCGTTATTACAGAGACCAATTTGCAAAGTTAGCAGAAATTTACCATAATGATGCGGTGAGGCGTACTGCTACAGAGCAGAGTCCCGTCTGTCGCTTACCGCAGATGAAGCCTGAAAGGGGGGGGGGGAATCCAGAAACAATAAAATTGTTAACCCTGGAGGACAACAAAGCTCGGGGTGAGAGAAATCTGGGGAATGGATTATACATCTCGGAAATGAACGTTTCCGCCATGACACATGTTCCAGTGCGACACTAAGCGGCTGCTTCACTGCGATCCTGAACACATGCACCAGCTTATAGACACTGCGGTTGGAAATTTACACATCGTCTGACCCGAATGTGTTCATTCGTGAAATGAATCCTTTCAACCATGTTACTGGCAATGCCTAAAATATAAAGCATCTTCTTGCATGACTGAAACGTGTATTCTGTCGCTCCAAAATGGATACCAGGACTCACGTTCTTTTTTGGATTACATAATTTAATTGAATAAAAATTTACTTGGATATTATCCATCGTATCCAAGTAAATTTTTATTCAATTAAATTATGTAATCCAAAAAAGAACGTGAGTCCTGGTATCCATTTTGGAGCGACAGAATACACGTTTCAGTCATGCAAGAAGATGCTTTATATTTTAGGCATTGCCAGTAACATGGTTGAAAGGATTCATTTCACGAATGAACACATTCGGGTCAGACGATGTGTAAATTTCCAACCGCAGTGTCTATAAGCTGGTGCATGTGTTCAGGATCGCAGTGAAGCAGCCGCTTAGTGTCGCACTGGAACATGTGTCATGGCGGAAACGTTCATTTCCGAGATGTATAATCCATTCCCCAGATTTCTCTCACCCCGAGCTTTGTTGTCCTCCAGGGTTAACAATTTTATTGTTTCTGGATTCCCCCCCCCCCTTTCAGGCTTCATCTGCGGTAAGCGACAGACGGGACTCTGCTCTGTAGCAGTACGCCTCACCGCATCATTATGGTAAATTTCTGCTAACTTTGCAAATTGGTCTCTGTAATAACGCCATCATAACAATATCTCTCCCCCTATTAAAACTGTAACTAATTGGGAACGGGCTTCGTTGGAAGTACTAAGAGTTCATCATAACAAACAAACATCAAAATGCTGGAACTACGTAAGGCCGTCAGGCTGTGATTCAATTTCAGGCCTTTGCTTTATTCTGCAGAGTTTAGATACTGCAGGGGAGAATAAAATTTATCCACTAAATTTTGTAAAGGCTTAACGCACACTGGAAGTTCGCACAGACTTAATTTCTTTGATTTGGTGTTGTGTCGAAACGGATATGTTCTGATGACTGCAATCGAGAAGAATGTGGAAGGAAGCGGCCGTGGCCTGTTTTCATATTATCCTGAAAAATATTTTGAGATAATTCAGAAAATCATGAGATACGTCAGTCAGAATATCCTGCCCCCTGACTGTCCTAGAATCATATTTCTTCTTTATGGAAGTCAGACACGGAGAATATGTGAAGTAACGGATACAGCATCGCTAAACCAGCAGTACGTGAATGTTCTCACTCTATCCAGGCACATGATCAGATAGTGCATTATATTTGTCACGACCACCTACTCTTAAATTCCTACCTATTTATAATTTATGACCATTGTGGGTCTCGCCCACAACTGAGGGCAGCTCAGCTCAACAAATGCGTGGTCCAGCCTCAGTCTTCCCTCCCCCTTTTACGTGATGCAAGAAAGTAGAATATAGTTTTAGAAAGGTTGTGACTTTGTAGTTTTATAATGTAGACGATGGACAAAATCCAAACAACAATTTTACACATTATAACGCACCCTCGTCTAAAACATTCAAACTTCGACGTTTCTAATTTATTATTAACGGTGCTGCTATAATATGACTCCTTATAATCTGAGCTCCTGACAGCCTCATTAAATAAGTCGCAAGTATTACCTTCTCTTCTTCTTATTTGCCTTAAACGTGATTCCTCTTGGAGGGGTCTGCTAATAATGCTTGTCCGAGCATCCTCGATTCGGCTAACATTAGGCTCTGTAGATGTAAAAGTCCCTTATAGTATTATATTCCTCTTAGTATTTTGCTTGCAAAAGTTTATAGTTTGCCCCATTACAAAGCGATTGAATTATAGCTCCGACTTTTCAAAATGAAATCATAACCCTTGTTGATATCTTTGTAGACTTAAACGTATAATTTAATTTAATTGCATCTGCTGCTTTAAAAGACAAAATAATTATTCGATATAAATGGCTGAACATTTATAAAGTTATTAAAATTATAGCTAATGGAGCAGAACAGCTGACACTTAAAGCAAAAGGGATAAATTACTTCGGATAGATGGCAATAAGTTTGAATAAATTAAGGTAGAAGTTAAGTATCAAGAAAGGAAATGCAGAGTTGAAAGAAAATATTCCCTAACTCGCATAACTCCAATTTAGAAATAATTTTACAATTATTTTTAAAGTATGTTGGGATTTTTTTTTTTAGTTTCGTTTGTAGTCTTTATTTTTAAAAATTCAATGGCGGCATTTTGGAATTTTGCTAGAGATAGACCTATGCAATTAAGAACATTGCAATGACTGTACATGTTTTGTATTCCGGAGGCCCCGTGTTTAAACCTCTGGCCGGAAATCTGTTCTGTTATCCTTTCTCAGAATCGTCATAGTTTCTCTGAATCCGTCGCAGAGAATGCCACAACTTCCTTCTTTGATATGTTTACTTACCCTTCATATTTCATTTCATTCGACGACATATAAACTTTGAAGCTGAAAAATTGTATTCAAATAACTCCAGAATCAGTTTGCAGTGGCAATAAGAAAGTATCGATTGTTCATGTTTGTGAGTTGGAAGAACGTAATAACTTGCAATGCTGTGAGATGACAGTTTGTTGGAAAATATATGTTTGTAAAAATATCATACCTTTGGGGAATATTTTATTTGTAAATTTTATATAAACTTTAAACAATACAGAGGACGTATAATATACGTTGACAGCTTCTTTGTTTCTTTACACGTAGCATTTGTGTAGTGACGTGCTACAAGTGCATTAATAAAGTTTTATACGAAAACATTCATATATTTTTTGTTATTGAGTGTACAGTGAAAAATCATAAAATCCTTCAAAAGTCGTATAAATTCTATTCCCTATGTGCTAATCGACTGAATTTAGTGTAAACAGCTACAAATATAATTCCGGTCAGCAGATTTCCGTGAAACGAAATCATTTGGTAATTTGTTTTGCATAATCCATAAGCACCGTAAAAACACTAACACAGCGATGAGAGTTTTACTGCGTGTTTAATCACTGATTATCTGTTGTTCACAGAAAGATGCCCCCAGTCTGCAAGGTACAGCCGTTAGGAACAACTTCATGTAAGTTTAATGCAATTGCAGCTGTGCTATTTTCTCTAGAGTCTTCTCATCGAAGATACGAAGGGTTAAAGCATGTTAATAATTAATATAGAATGCGGTCTTGCCTAATTTATCATTAAAATGAAGCCACGTAACTGTGAGTAGCCCAGATATTCCTGCGGGAACCACGTTACATGGTACCTAAACACTTTTTGTATATTTATTATAATTTGACTTAATATAGTAACTTACGTTCTGGGAAATTTAATTTCATGGAGGATAGTCATTCCTTAGAAAACCGTAGTCTTTAACCAGGTTCAAGAAATTTTCATCCTATTATAGATCCCAAAGATTTGTTATCGTGGTCACAAGGCCCGCAACTGGACATTATCTGAACCCGTTAGAACGCAGTCCACACAATCACACCCCATTTTTTCTCATTAATGTTGATATTAACCTCCCCTGTACTCATAGGTATCTTAAGCAGTTCTTGTCCGCAGGTTTTTCATGTAACTTTTTTCTTAATTTCATCTTCCCGATACGTACTCGCGTCACGTGTTTCTCTCATCTGATCCTTCTCTATTTGGTCATCGTAGTAGTATCTGGTGGAGAGCTAATATTATGAAGATTCTAATTCTGTAATTTCCTCCATTCTTCCGTCAGATCCTCACTCCTAACCCTAAAAGTTCTCCTCAGTACTCCGTTCACAAACAGCCTTAATTTATATACTTTCTCGCATAAGGTGAGAGACAAGTCTCCACCCATATAGGATTATAATGTAGTACATCCGCTTATTAAAACCACATGACAAGCCACCTGTTATGAACATGGAATTTCCTGTTTGATAACCCCTGAGTAACATTCGGCTATTCATCTGTTTCGTTTTGTGCGACAACAAAGCCCTAGGACGTCAAACTGCGCGTAATAGATTATGTCAGGAAGCCATACCCAAGACCTTCTCCGTGTACTCTGTGTTCCTGTAGCAGAAAATTCTCATTATAAAACCAGAAAAGTGGTGCTGCATATCTTCCGGTAATCAAATTAGTAGCCTATCTCTGAATACTATTGCCCGTGTAAATGCTTGATACAATTTCTCATCGAACCCAATTAGAGAACCTGATGTGTGTGTCCATACGTTATTCCCCTCGGTTAAGGTTTAATATTAGTATTAAAGATAAAAATTGTCCATTTTATTAAATTCTGTATTAAAATCACAACACTGTATACATCCTCATCCTTATATGATTTGCAGTAATGTCTTACAAAAAGCAAATAACGCATTTATAAATCACAGTTGTGGATTAAACATTTCCTGTCTTGTTTCTGCCATTCATAAAACAAAATAATCGAACGGTCCTACAGCGGAAAGAGCATTTACACAGGGAAGAGAAATGTGAACAATTAACCTTCTGTAGCTCTTAGATTGCGACAGTGCAAAGGTCGAAGTTGTTATTTTTATTCAGCACGCTGAACTCTGTTTCATCTAGATTTCGTTCAGTGCTCAATGTACAAACGTCATTTGGTCAGTCCTCGGGAAAGAAATAAATGAATGAATGCGTGTGTTGAGAATAAGAAGACGAGTGAAAAAGTGCAATTTAAATTTTCGCGCATTTTCCAAACGCATTCTTCATGATTTTTCATATCTAATTGATAGTGATGATTATTTCTTGACGAATAAAATACGTTATTTCAGATATAAATTCAATTCAATTCAATTCTATTCTATGCTATTATAAAGCAAAGTGTAATATATTTTCACATTTTATGCGATTTGCAAAAATAAATTTTATTTCCACTGCTCACACTTTGAATTAATGGTTGATATTCAAATGGATTACAGAAGAACACGAATTTAAATAATTTTATGCTATATTTAGTGCATTCCAGGAATGCAAGCAACTTTTCTTGCAATTATATGTTTTGTATTACATATATTCAATTATAATATCAATGACATTATGTAATATATTTTTAAGCTAGAATATGAACATAGAGGGTATCTGAAACATTGAAAAATTATTTTGTATTTGCACGGCTTATCGCCCAGAAGACTTCATTACATAAAGTTGCCTTTCCTTTGTTGTGGCTAGGCAAGATTTCTTCGAACACTTTCGTGTTCCATGAAGCTTTATCATGAGATACTTAGTAAACTTTTTACATGTTCGTCACTTTTTAATTAAGCAAGAGCAGTTTTATAAGTTCCTCCTCTTGTTTCACAGTCATCTAAATCATTTGGTTAGTTTACTGACTCGAAGTTTGCTGCAGGTATTATTCAGGTTCAGATACTTTCTGAACGCATTCAGTGAGCCCATCATTATTTAACTAAACGTTACAAAGAAATCCAAGATAGTAAAAGGAATATATTTAAAAGCGTCAATTGAAAACTGAAATATAGTGTTAAACACTTGTATATAAAATATGCAGCAAATTATAACGGTAATTAATAACTTTTTAAGTTACGTAAAACTTAATTTTAATCATTATATACATTTGTTAAATATCGCTTTAAAGTAAGTGTATCAAAATAATTTAGTATCTAAAACACCCTGCAATTCTTGCGAATAATGTTAAAACTAGTATGCATTTTATTTTTAATCGTTTTGCTTGATCTGGGGATAAGGAAAGTGTTATTAAACGTACTCATAACATAATAATTCTGGCTCGTTCGAAAGAATTTGACCCTAGACCTTTGAGAATGGCTTAAGTGATATGTATAGCTGGAGATTACTCAGATAACCTGGAGATTCTCCACCATTTCACCTCCAAGTCCATTATTATTGTTAAACTTGAACCAAAATTAGACAACTTTCCAGAGACTTTAGTAAAACCTCCCAATATTAAGTTTAATGTATGTCCGCTGGTCGTTCCCCGATTTTCACATGTTGACAGATGGACAGACGTATAAAGTAAAGATACAGACACATTATTTGGAACTTCTGTTGTAAACCCGCTTAAAAATTTAAGCATGTCAAGGTACACAATTCCGGTCATAGTACAAGGACTGATGTTTGAATGATCATATTCTGTGGCAGTGGCTTGGTCGTGGAGGTCAGAATACCTACCCTGATTTTATACCAGCGAACTTCTTTTTTAAGCGGTTTGTCAGTGAGAAAGGCTTCCGCCCATCATCCTTAATTCATGAGAACACGCTGAAGAAAGCTTTCACTGAATCCATTACAGACGTCATACTTGTCATGTTGTGACGTAAGTGGTAAGACGTTGATCGCCAATGAGACGTCTGCAACATCAAATTAAACGTTTCTGTATTCACTATAAATGTTTATATATCTTTAAATTCGCAAGGCCGCTGCTTTGTATTCGTTCTTTGTAATACGGCCAGCAGCAGAGCGAACTTAAAATAATGCAGTACTGAAGCAAAAATATAAACTTTCTGTCTTCAAATCTTCTTTAACTTATGAAATTGTTATGGGGTTTGCCCCTGCTCGCTTCTCTTGCCAGCCCCGCTGGGGGCCTACTATCTCTCTTCTTTACATCCATTTCCTTTAATCTCTTCATTTTAGGAATTTAAGAGAAGAAAAATGAAGTTACTAAACACCCGTTATGACGTCGAGTTCCCCTGTCAGGAACTTTAGAACGTAGGTTTGTTGTAATCGTTGTGAGTTATTGGGAGTTGAGGTCAGTGGAATGTTATTGGGATTGAACCAGCTGGCGGTAACACATTTATCCTTGGAAAATATTCCATAATGAAAAGAGATGAGATCACTTCGGATATTTAGACATCCAAGGTGAGGATCATATTCAAATGTTCCACGTCTTAAAGATATTTGGCGTGATCAGTGGGCTGTTTGATCTGGCCGAGTATTTGTCAGTGTTACTGTAGCCGGTTCTTCTGCTCGGAGTAATGAACCTTTAGGTTCCGTACAAGATAACGAAATTCTTGGACATGGCAGCCTTCTGGGATGTTTCGCCGTGCAGTCTTGTAGAAGTTGACCGATGTTTCAGAAGTGCTTACTGCGCCATCCTGCTCGGTGCTAATGTACTAAAAGTTCGCTGCCTTGAGAACCTAAAATCTCTGCCGAAATTCTTGGTCATTTGAGGGACTGCCGTTTTATAATGAAGGACTTACTCCGTTTTGTTATTATTTCGCCTGGAGATTAAGTAATTAATAAACTGGACTGTCTTATAATTCGGACAAATTAAGGAAATGTGTGAACGGGAGAAATGAGGAAATGAGAAACGGAAGAAATGGATAACGAAAAGAAACAAAGGGTATGAGGGATAAAGAAAGGCAAGAAATCATTCCCGATTTAACTTGAGCGATATTTTAGACTAGTGTGCTATTTACTGTCACTTATTGTTTAACGGTTTCGCCGTGAAGTTAGGCAACTTCGCCGATACGTGCGTATAGCACGCAGTCTGTATGAGAAACTGAAGGCGATAACCACATACGTTCTAAACCTCGCTGTTGAACAACGATCCGCAGCTTCCATAATATTTTCGTGCCTGCCACTTTCTGTTACGTCGCTCACAATGGTCTGACGTCACACATCAAACACAATCCTAATAGCATGTGAGCTGGAAACTTATATACAAAGGAAAAAATATATGTTTGAGAAAAATTAAAAAGATAAATGGAATCAGTTGACAGCATAAAACGTTCTTTAAATCTGCGTATCTAATGCTACCGGCCCCATACGTCTGCATGGCGTGGTGCTTAATAAGTAGCAGCGAAAATTTACTTTTTGCTATTACCTTCATTCCAAAAACATAAATAATAATGTCCTCGATAGAAGACCTTTCAGACACCTGGAATAAGATTGCTTTATAACCTGCGTATCTCTTACTAATATTTTGCTTACATTTCGTATTGCAAATTTATCATTAATAAAGTTTTCAAGTTTGATCCACAAAATCCTAACAGACTGTCGCTTGAGTCACCTTAACACGAACTGGCAAACCACTCTGATGGAGAAGGCCGTACGAAAGCTGGAGGCGGTTAGCTGCCAATGTCAACAGCCAAAATCTCAGTCCGGATTACCCGTGAAACCAATTATACCTACGGTATTATCTCACGATACCATTGCCATGCGGTGTAAAACGCTTAGGACTCACATTTAAGCACTGAATCATGTGCAGCTGTCCTACAATGATTAATCTTTCATGGACAAGTGGTAAATATATGTACCACCTTTTTTAAGAATCAGTAGCTCTTTATTTTGTCCACAATTTTGTTGCGTCTTTCATATTTTTCCCACTAAACCAGCAATTATTTTCCTAAACAACATCAACCGATTGGTTTTTGTAACAGAGACCAGCGCTGTGTTTTCTTTGTGAAACGGATTGAAGTTTTAAATAGAATTTAGACGAATTGCGGTTTCAGCTAAGTCACAGATCGTGTGTCGGTTTGACAGGAAGATTTACAGAATGCAACTTTTGTTCCTGTAATTTTGTTTCGAGAATCGCTCGCTTATAATGGTACAAATGCAGTTGCAGGTTTACCTTGCTGATAGTAAGGATTATCCCGACTTGTGTTCACTAGACTTTTTGTAGGAAAGGGTTTTCCCCTTT
>NW_019059854.1:376857-397718 GCF_000696155.1 Zootermopsis nevadensis | reverse complement strand
CTGAGTCTGTGTACAAACAAGCTGATTTTTTTATATCAATGGTTGCAGATGTTAAGGAATCGTTTGCTCGACCCCCGAAATCAGTTATCCTTACTTCGCTTTTGCACCAATACTGCCATCTAACGGAGCGTTAGGTTTAGATTTCCAGCATAAGAGGTGTCAACACACAAAAATTTAAAATATCTCTACATGTAAACTCATTTAAGCGTATCTCATGACCGTATATTCACGGACAGTGTTTGCTGCTCACCGCTATATAATGGCCAAGACTCTAAACCTCGTAATTTATGTGATGCAGGCGGGAATGTTTCGTCCGTCGTGTGTATTAAACAGTGTACACACAGCTATTTCATAATTGTTTGTTATCGACTTTGGTCTTGCAACATAGATGCGTTCCACATCGACCCGAAGACCGGCTGACCTGTCAGAGGTTTTCGTCAGTTCCTCCAGGCAAATGCCGGGATATTACCTTATATTAGGTCACGCCGCTGCCTTCCACACGCTTTCAAATTCATTATTCATTATTGTCCTATCATCCGACGGTATATACAGTCTGAGCTACTGAAAGGGTCTTTAAGTAAATTGTAAATAGATTAATAAGTAGGTTTTATCCTTAAAAACGTTGGTATCCGCTTACAAGACCACACTGCGTTATAACCCAGAAGTCTGCAATCGGCGTCTTCAGAACCTGAGAACCTCAGATCTCAGATACGTATGAATATCATTACTGTCACTTGTGCCAGTTTATTGTCGTTTCCAGTTATTTTTTCCCATCGCCTGTTTTCTTCGTCTTCGTGGTAGATTATGTAAGGCCTATTTAAGTCTCGTCTCTCTCTCGCTCTCCTCCGGTTCGTCTGGGTAGCCTGTTATAGTTCATTCTCAACGTAATTTATATTTTGTGAGTAATGTAGATATTTTATTAATTACGGACTATTTGAGTCTGAATTGGTTGCTGTGATGATTATGTTAAAATGCTATCCCTAAATTCAACCAATTCACCTGTTATAATCAAGAATTAAACTCAGTGACTATAACTGGTATAACTTAAAAAGTACACTACAATACACGTGAGACGTGTTGCTGATTAACATTGTAATATTTCAATTGTTTGCGTAGGTTATTCGCATATTCTGTTAATTTTGACACTGTAACCATCATAACCTCGTGATCTAGCTCAGGCGTCTAGAATTTAGCTTCTCACAGCGGAGATCTGAGTTTTAATTCAGGGTTACTCTAAGTGAGAATTGTGGTGGACGAAATATAAATAACGCAGATTATATATAATCATTATACCGTTATTATTTTCCTCATCATGAGTCATGCGTTAACGCTGACACAGCAACACATTTTCATTGTTATCTGTGACCTGGCATTTGACTGTTAAAAAATAAAACATGGTTTTCGGACCTCCGTAACTTCGCCTGTAATATATTTTTTCTACCTGCCAACTTCGCAGTGCGGAGTGTACACAAATTCCTCCATTCCGGTGGTGATTTAAAAAAGTTGACAGTGTGACTGTACGGGTCGTTTAAAAATTCGGTCAAAGCAAATATTTGTTTGATGTAATGGGATACAGTGAGCGTAATCACGTATATAATCCTGCTGACGTATGCAAATACTGGAGAATTAATGAACTTAGGAAGTCTGTTGTCTACAAACTGCAAGATAGTGGGGACATAATTCCGTGATCGTAAACACAGATATATTATGGTAGTCTCCGAGAAACCATCTCTTATTTTGCTCTTAAATTGCTGTTAAAATTCTCAGTTTCTTCTGCCGCGTTTTACGTATAACGCTTTCTTACATGTTCCTATTTATAATCCATTCTGTAGAATAAATCCTCTATTAAAATGTTTCTTACTCAATTTGTACATCGTTTAGGTGTTATTAAAACCACAACGCTTCAAATTTGTTTTATTCCCTTCTTCAGGTGAGATGAGGACCTTGATGTGGTCTACGTTTGGGGCTAGCTTTACCAGGGGCTTGACGAATTAGGCTTCTGTCTTTCTTTCTCCAGAACTGGAGATTATTTTATAAGTTAAGCAACTACTAACGTTTAAAGAAGTGCTCTTTTAATTAATGTCCTTCCTGTCTCCATCATACTACATGGTGTGAGATATTTGAACCTTGAAGCGTGTATATGACGTGCTAATTTGTATGCGTGACTACTAAGTCGGTATTTTACTAATATCCTAAACACATGGTATTTTAATCTGAGGGCTGATCATGCAATACCTGCATTCAGATACGTGACCTCCAGTTAAACGTCACTCGAAGGTTCAAGGACAAGCATTATAACTGAAGCACAGTCCTCTCTTAGAAGCTAATAGTTGCTCAGCCGGGTAACATATTAGTGAACGCCAGTCATTATCCCATTTAGTTCTAAGATGTCTGTCTTCTGGGTTGTAGCGCCGTGTAGTCTGGTAAAAGTTTACCAACGTTTCAGAGGTCCTTGCCGCCTCTATCGTCAGAGTACTGAGTTTAGTTCTTTGTATCGCACCCAGCTGAATAGTTACCCTCACGTCTTTTACAGATTCAGCTTCCAAAACTTTGTTTTTTAAGAATACCAGACGATAGAAAATATTAAAAATCCGGTAACATAAACTGTAGTAATATTAGTCAGAACCCTTTAGAATAAATTGTTCTGTATTTCAGCATTCGAAGTCGAATTAAAATGAGCATTTCAAAGACAACGCTTGTTTCAAATTGTATGTACAGAATGAAGTAGATTGACGCTATGTAGTCTGAGCTACTGAAAAGCATCGTTAAATAAACTATAAATAATTAGAAATAGAATAAAACGGAACTAATAACAAAAGAATGTATTTTTTGTAAAGTATTCACGCCATTATAGTATAAATCTAAATCTGTCTGTATAAAAGATCCGTTCGAAACACGTCACATACGTCGTGCAGTCTGCAGGCCTCGCGTGCGGTGTGAGTTTCCGTAATTTATTAACCAATTTGTCCTGTCTTCCAACACTGCGAAGTGTTCTCCACTCTTAGTGTCGCAGGGTCACAGACTTCTTTACTCATCACCTGCAGACCACTACTGTTGGCAACTGACGCAAAAATAAATTGTTCATTACCTCAGAAATGTTTCAGTAAATCACAGGGAAAGAAAGTACATTCTATTTTAACGTATGGGCTATGTATTTACCACGTGAGTTAGGATACCAAAGTTAGTAAAGTGATAAAATAATGGCTAGAAGGCAGAACTCTGAGCTGTCTATCCTATTATCCAGTGGCTGTCGGAATCAGTTTTACCGTGTTAAAACGCCCGAAGAATATATGGTTTGTAATTTTACCACTATGTTTCCTGTGCACTAATTTACGACTTTAATATTGAGATTGAGGGACAGTTTTATGTGTACACATAGTAAGAGCTGTGTTGATGAAGTACAGCATGTAATGATAGGCTATATAGGTCTAATTGTAGTTACACATCTGATTATATAAAAATAAATGTATGCTACAAAATATTCAGTCTCAGATTTCAATTTACTTTGTTGATTTGAAGTGTTTCTGATAGCGAAAAATAATGATTCAAGTCCATTTAAAAAGACAATATTTAATATTTAAAACAATGTAATTTTGTAAAAATGATTTAGGAAATTGGATGATCATCTTCATATGTACATTTGCAGTTACTTAAAATCCTTATGCAATTTAGGCGCTAGTTAATATTTAGTGGTGTGATATACAGCGGATTCCGGTTAATTGGGACACAACGGAACTTGAACAGTTTGGCCCAATTAAGTGGCTGCCCCAATTATGTAAAGTTCCACTTAAAGAGTTAAAAAGGTTTGTTCTTTAAGATTTGTCCCAAATAAAAGGCTGCCCCGATTAACCAAAGGCCCAATTAACCGGAATCTACTGTATATATAAAGTAGTATTGTGCCCGATTAACCAAAGGCCCAATTAACCGAAATTACTTGTATTTAAAACGCTTACAAATTTGTCGGAGCAGATCACGAGGTCACAAAGCAATTCATTTCTTTTCTGCGACGTATTACAAGTCAGGATGTAACAGAATAACTACTAACTCGTATATTTCCTATTGTATTTTTAATGAGGAATAAGTTCTAAAATAAGTAATTAAAATCACTTCTTAGTCTGGAAGAACAATAATAATGGAAACTATTGTATTGGTTTCCATAATCAAAATTAATTAAATAATGAATATTGAATGCAGAATGAATTCGTACAAATATAAATTCGCAGAAAACTCAGTTGTATAGTGACATATAATACATGAAGTTGATATAATACAAAAATTATAAGACTTCATCATTTGATATTACGCTGCCTAGTTTCTGGAATTTATTCTCCTTCTGCAAATTCTGCTATCAGATCATTGTGATCCAAATTTGTAGCTATTTCTTTCTCGAGAAAGAAAACATAGCTAAGCCATACAATCCCTCTTAAAATATAACTTTTTAAAAATATTTATTTTAACGTTCTAACCTTGTAAGAACTTCGCTTTGATATTGCTAGTTGAATAATTTCTGTATTACTAAAAGGGTGTTTAGGTATTAAAACGTTTGTATGGAGAAAACATATCACAGCTCTTCATAAAGGAATCGACCCGCCATGATTAACACCTTTCTGAAAACTAGGCAGCAGAGACAATTCAGTTGTTGCCTTTTAGTCGCTTTCGTAACCAAAATTTGCGTGTTAATTTCGGTTTCTCTTCCTGTCCGTCTATTCGCGTGTAACAAATCGAGAGCCGCTGAACGAATTTTTACTAAATTTTATATTGCTGAATTCTTCAAAAGATCTGATAACAATAGTAGTCTCATTACAGGACGTACGTACACGCTAAAATGGTAGTGGGGAATCCCTAGGTGGGGTATCTCCTCCATCTAGTGCCAAGGTTAATAATGTGTGGCGCCATCTTTCATTTGTCCATACGTCTTCATAGTGTTGTGCGTAATTAAGCCTGATGACAATCTGACAGTAAGTCTTTCTAATATTATTTATTTTACTTATTTATTTAACACTGAAGGATGTCGAATGAGTTGTAGCATATATATTCTGAGTCTCTCGTGGTATTAAGTTAATTATGAATATAATTTTAGCTTTGTTCATACCTCTGTATCATACATTGTTTAATTCTGTAATGAGGCTAACACATTGGAAAGAATGACACCGAATCTGTAACATGTGACCCAGTAATTTGTCATTAACTCTGTTAGACATTAGCTCCCGTCTGCTTGTCAGGTTGTCCTGTTGAATGAAGCATGACGCCATTTGAAGCGCACACTCTATAGCATAACTGAACGCTTGCTGTGTGATGGATACGTTTTAAACTATTCATGTTCATACTTGTATAGCCCCTCCCCCTCCATTTATTCATTTCTCTAGTCACTTAGAATATTTTCACTGAACGTCGAATAATTGACATGTTTAGAATTTTCCAGAGTTTTTATTTTTATAATTCCATTTGGTGAATTTCCTCTTAGTCATCGCTCTGTTCGCGTGTTATAACACAAACTGCTGAAGGAGTTTCGATTAGATTTGTCGAGTTAATTGAATTGTGATGCATATTATATTTATATCAAAATGTATCGATATTTAAATACAGCTTGTGTGTGTGTGGTATAGACCCATTTAGTACGTAAATTTTATTTGAAAATTTTTATTTTTGGTATGGTGAGTATCTAACAAATTATGTAACTCCGTGTAGTAGGGTTTTCCATAAGCTTATAGCCGCTCAGTTGATCAGGATTTGTGGAATTGCAAGGTTTGTCATAGTTTTCACAAGAATCAGACAGTGAAACCTATTTGGAAGCAATTGAATCCAAGTCACATTTTTGTGATTTGAGACTTATTTTAATATTATATTCTCATCTTGGGCCTACGTGGTGTCTTCAAAATGTGCAAAAAAAATTCCCTGTGTAAGCTATTTCTCATCTCGTCTGCTTAATCTTTTTCCTAACAATGTAAAATAATATCTCCTGCTTGTGAATTCCGTGTAAGTATATTTTTACTAACATTGGTCATTGTCGAATAAAGAATTAACTGGCATTAGTACTTTAATTTCTGGTGTTCACAGGTTTCATATACAGATTTTCAGCTGAAATACCTATGGAATATCTCCAGCTAGCTGTTTCAGTTTAAAAAGTGTTAGAAAAAAGCGAAGGCAGAATTGCCTTCCAAGTTGAAAAATGTATTTATTTCTAAAATAATAGATTTGTTTCAGCACATAATGTCAGTAAAGTATGTAAAAATAATTGTTAGCCACAGGCCTGTGTTTTCGGGAATATATTTTCAACAACGCATTAAAAATAATGTTATAAACACCAGTCCGCACTGTTAATAATTGAACTAACCTAGCAGTACAAAATCAACAATATTATAACTGTACAGTACCTGCCTACTAAATTAATGAAATCTTTTCAAATCTCTGAAGTTCAAGTTATAGAAAATGTTTATTTTCCTGGCATTATGTAAAGTTCTTAGAAATTCTTTGTTACAACGAGTAAAGATAATTATTATATAAAAACTAAATGCTCAGATAATAATTTCAGTCTGCGAGATTTGAAGTGGGTGGGGAATCGAGAAAACTCCATAAAGCAAAACTTTTTCAATTCTAACACAAATATAATCACTACCCACGTATTTTGGAACTGAATCTGCGATAGTCTATTCATGTCATTCGTAAAGTTTATCTTGTTCGGTTCATATGTAAGTAAATCCTGCACTTTCTTATATATATATATCCACCAACGTAGCACAATATTTTCGATAGATATCGAGTCATATTAAGTTCTGATCTCAGGATTTATAGTGTTCGTATATAAATATAGATCTAATAAGTATATCTGAAGCCGTAAGAACACTCATGTGTGACGAAAGAGGTAAACGTGGCTTATTTTTTTAATGGCCGGACATACGTCCCCTTTAGACAAAAAAGTTAAACACAGACAAACTCGAACTTTTCACTACAAAGCAGTAGGAGTCTCAGGAGCTCTAGCGTTGTAAGAACAACCCGGCAAAGTGCCCTAGAAGTTCGACAAGAAATTCGAGGAACAAGCAGTTAGACATTTTGATTCTTTATATTCGCTGTTTTATAGATCTCGAATATAGTTTGTTATGCGTACGCCAGCTGTGGCTATTCTAGGGATTTAGAAATCTTATTATTTCTGTTAAATTGTCCGATTTTGGTGCTGTAATTTTAAAAACATTACTCTTTCTGCGTCTTGTAGGACAAGTTCCGTCTCAACATTACCATCCAAATTATATAAATAATTGAGAATAAAAAGTGCTTTCAAAAATTCTATACATCCTTAGGGGATAAATACATTTTATAAACATCAAAATTTGAAACCATGAGCGTTTAAGTACCATCCGGGCAAAAACTTAGAAACTTTTTTCCAAGTTGTTCCACATATTTTTTTACTGGTATTGTTACGGCGAGTACACAATTTTTGATGTGATGGGTATTGCACGTAGCACGCAAGTAAATTATCAATTAGTTCAAAATGTATGGCTGGAAAACAGTATATAAAGACCTAGGCGTAGGTGATCGAGTAGTCTTAAAAAGAATGTGAAATCTTCACTGTGTGTTGGCGTGACTTAGAGTCCACTATGAGGTTTTTTGAGAATGGTGACGTTTCTTTGTCTTCGTAATAACGAATTTATCTATCACGCACCTGCCTTTAGTCTGCACTTAGTTACACCGCTCATTGGCAAGTGAATCAGTTCAACAGCCGACATACACAAGTAAGTCTGTTCTGACAATGCATAGAGATCAGACTTCACGGGGCGTGTAAAAATATTTTCTTCTACTTAGTTTTTAAAAGAACTGAGCAGTAATAGTTTCAGGGGAGGTAATTTCTTTTTAATCCAAGTTTAAAAGAATTTCTAATATGTAGTCATGTAATCTTTTATACTGTTTATAAAAAAGCAGAATGTTTTATTTCAAGCGTTCGGTCAAAGGGCCTTTGCTAATTTTATTAAGAACGTTAGCGCTTAATGGAATACGTGAAGGAAAATGTTCAGCGGTCGTGTAGAATTGCGGTTTCTTATGAAATGCTTTGAATTTCTAAGGACGCCTTTGTGGAACTTGGAAGGAGTTGCATGTTGTTCTAAAATATACTTAAGTTTTCTGCTTATTTAACTTCGCGTCATGCCAGTCAAAGTCTGTGAGCACTTCGAGATTTATTGTCACAGAGACGTTCTGATTTAGGCTCTTCTTAATTTTACTTAATTCTTTCAGGACCGTGTTCAAAATGGGCCACAACTGCAACCTTCCTAGTCTCTGACACTTCATTCGCTACAGTCGTAATGTGGCTATTATTTCATAGCCTAAAATTGTATAAAACACGTGGGTCGTTCGGGAACATTGTGAAGTTTGTCTGCTTGATTCTTACGTTACTTAACGGCGCTGTTGTAGACTCAGATTTTGTAGTCCTGCAGTACAGATTGATTAATTTATCGTTCGTTGGCTCGCTCATGCGTTCATTCAGTCGTTTATTTATTTATTTGAGATTTTAAGAGATAAAAATATAGATCGTAGTTCCTGGAATGTGACACTCTGAACTTTCTAATTGGAAGTAGGTGTTTCGAAGATACATACCGTATCCATCTTCAGATTTTTCCGAAAATGCAACGTTAACAGAAAGAAAGATGGCGGAACTGCCGTTGTTCAAGACTGTGTCCAATAGAAGGCTTAATTGTAAATATGTTGAACGATAAATGATGTAAAATAGAATTACTTTATTTAGGTTGTTAGGGACTTAGTTAAATGTATGTGTAGGCCTGTATATGAATAAATAAATGGATGTATGAAGTTTTAATGTGTAAATCTGCGGACACCCTTGTTATATATTTACCATAATGACATATGTTTGAAATGCAAGTTGTTAATGAGTTCTGTGTGATATGCAAAGAGATAATCTTTATAGAATGAAACTTTTTTTTTCAAGAACTTTTACTGTCTGATATGAGCTTCATGGACAGTAGGTTTTACATAGGTATATAAAATCATATATTCAAACATAGATTTTACTGTCTGATATGAGCTTCATGGAAAGTAGATTTTACATAGGTATATAAAATCATGTATTCAAACATAGGGTCCATGAAATAAATATGGAATCCACTCCATGAATTTTAATGTAGAAAAAACCTCCCTACATTACCAAACTACGTCCAGCTTCACACACAAACACAGAGCTATGATATAGCCCCATTTTCTTTAAATTTATACATTTTATGCTAAGAAATGATATAAATAAAACGAAGTTTAACATTGTGGCCAGTGTGGTGAGATTTGCGAAATACTTTACTGCTATAAAACCACAGTGTGGTGAGATTTGCGAAATACTTTGCTGCTATAAAACCACTTTTTTTTTCAATTTCTTCTTTACGTAAATTGTTCAGTTGTATATTCAAAAACAATAAAATGTATTCTGAAGAATAGTGTCCAACATCAAAAGCAGAAACACACAACATACACGTGACACATCTGCTTGAGTTTCGTGTCGGGATATCCTTAATGCAACACACAGACGTTCAACTTATTCTGTTATCGCTTGCTCTGGGAAGATCGGCCCTCGGCGTCCAACTCATTGTTACATTAAGCGACCGACATTTATAATTGGATCGTTAAATAAAATTGTCCGCTCGTTTTGACAAAATGGTATAAAACTTCAATTAATATGGAAATTTTATCTATTCATTAACAATTTAATAACGCAGCGGAGCTTTGTTTTTACGTTTTCAATTGCTAGAAAAAGGATTCTACAGACGCCAATCAGATTCTGATTAAAACCAAAATCCCACAAGAATGCATTTAAATACAGCTCATTCTAAAAACATTTCTTGCTCTACACATTAAAAATGGTTGGTCCGTAAACAGACGCTCCTTTAACACTCCTGGAATAGTTTTAAATGCGCAGAATTCATGTTGATAGCGTAGGCTTTTATCTTACTTCAGTATCTGGCTTTTGTAGCCATATGGGAATACGAAACTAATTGTAGGTCAATTTAAACCTGTTGATCCCCGTGTTGTAGATTACTCCCGTATTATTCGTGATTAATCTGTCTTGTTAGCTTTAATACTGCTCGTCATTAATGCGATATCTAGAGAAGGCAACTTTTCATTTACTACATAACTCTTCGTCCTTAAAACTTGCCCCACTGCTAAAGTAGATTTCCACGTATATAAGTAGCCTAAAACATTGACGTCAGCCATTATGTATAGTTGAAGGAGTTATTTTAAAGAAGGTAAAGATTTAACGTTCCAGAAGAAACCTATGACTTGAGTTCGACTCGACTCGTGGTTTTGGGAAGAATTCTGAACCACCAGAAGGTCGTACATTGCATATGCCTGGTGTGTATGGTTAATTAACTCACCAGTTACCTTCATCCATGATATGCAGCTATCTTGAGTAATTAAGAATGCGATAAAATTCCCTGTTACAAAACCCGAAGATCCATATCTCCATCAGCAGTAAGCAAGCTAAAGATTGCTTTATATTCTGAGTCATTTGAGCTATTTTTATAATCTGTTTCTCGTTTATGCCCGTTTAGATTCTTCTCCCATGTTCTTGTTCCTAGTGTTCTCTTTCCGTTAGATTTCTTTATAAGTATTCTGTGTTTTTTCCGTGATATACGCACTATCCGCGTCATCCTTTTCAAAGTCAAAATATTCTCTTGGGCACCTTTTTGTCAAACACTCTCACTCACTCGTCTCATCTACATGATGACGCATTTCATTCTCATGGTAATGTCGGTCAGAGGCCTCAAAAACTGGACCAGATTTATAGATGGTGAGAAGAGTCAGTAGTTTGTAACGGATGAAATTACGTTCATATGTTCAAACTGAGCACACAAAAAGTACTTTTATATATTCATTGTCAGCCTCTCTGAATATATCACCGTTACAAAAATGCTGTTTCATTCAAGTATTAAAACCACTGTCATGTTTCGACTCACAAGTAATTTTGAGATGGCAAATATTACTGTGTCATATGTCATACATCATATTATTTCTTGGGCTCTAGGATTTTTTACAAGTTAACAGCGGAAGAATATGGTTATAATCTATGCCCTAAGCGGGGTTTTGAACACACGATCTTAGAACCACAGGCACAGTACTCGAGATAAAAATTCATTAGAATTAAATTGCATTTTTTTAAAAAATCTTATGGGGTATTTTTTGTGACATAAAATTGGCCTACTTTTCTAGCAATTTAGGCAGTTCGACAGAAGATGTCTGTCTTCTGGATTGTCCGCCGTGGAGTCTGGTAGAAGTTTATCGACGTTTCAGAGGTGCTTGCGGCAGCGCTACGACCCAGAAGACAGCCATCTTCATACTGGCCTCCGTGAGAACCTGAAATCTCACAGTTAAAATCTATGGTGCCAGAAAACTGCTTTGGAAGTTCTCTGACACTAATATTGCAAAGAGCAATTCTGAATTTAAAGAAATTGAAATATATTAACTACTTTTTTCTCAGAACAAACACTAATTTCTGCAACTCTGGTTCTTTATGTATGTATTATCAATTTACATCTCATATTCCCAAGGCGAGGATTACAATTCCTGTATCAGAGATTATCCCCAAAGTCCCTGAAGTAATTTCAGTTCATTCTTTGCTCTGGTTGACATTTTTAAAGGCAGAAATTCTTTCTTATTACTACCCCTACCTAATTTCTCATTCTCCTTTGTTCCTTACACAACCAGAATACAGAGTTGGTTCCCGAAACGTCGGTTTACTACGATAACCAGTTGACGCGGCTGATAGCCCGAGAAGATTTTATTGATTGTACTCGCCGAGAAACTCTAAAATCCTATAGCATTTTCTATATTGAAGAAGGGTGGGTGCCTTTACAAGCCTTAGAAACTGAACACCAAATAACGCCTAAAGAAATTAAACGAAATGAGCAAAAAGACGTCCAATAAACAGTAAATGTTTTATATTCTTATTATATTATTGAAGTGTTAAATCCGCTGTAAAATGTTTTATCATTCACGATTTACGTGTTTCGCATTTATTGAAGTGGCATGGAACGAAAATATAGCCTCGTATTTCTACCAACCTTTACGTTTATTGCAGTTCGGTTTGAGAGATCGACAGAACTGCTTTGGAATTTATCAATGAACAGAATCTCAAGTCCTCATCCCTTGTAAGGGATCGTGTAGAAAATAACTCTTCAGCCTACAAAGGAAGAGGTCTGGAATTTTTCTCTCCTGTCTTCTGATAGGATATATATATCTTATCATTTAAGGTTCATAGATTTAGAATAAATTCCATTTTCTTGCGACTTCCTTATGAAACGTCTACATTCCTAAATTTGTAAATGTGGTCCAACCGAGATTTAAAACGTATTAAATTCTCTAGACGATCACTTTATTTTATTTCGCATGGGTGCTCCAACGGGACCGTACTTTGAATGTGGTTTGCATTATCAAACTTCCCCTTTAAATTATTTAGAATAATTATGATGTTCTGATCTGTGACGTCATGTAGATTCGTAGGTAGACAACCATAGTTTTAGACTGTCTTCATCTTATGGCCATGTTGGAAAGCATGACCACTTTGTACGTACATATTGAAGGGAACTGTAATTTTCCAGCTTTCGATAGGAACTGCAAAAAAGAATTTTATTGTTTTCACAGGGCAATATTTTACCCGTGTCGCTAAACATTGTAGTGCTTGGCGGTGAGTCATGCAGTTCCAGCCGGGAACCAGGAAGTGACAGTTGCTTGTAACATTATCAGTGAAGGCGTTGTATTTAACCGGCCCTTGTGAGAAAGGGTCATTTATTATCGATATTTGTGCTTTCTTATATATGTAAATATATTACATATTCGCACACTTACATAAACGTTTACGAGAATTTCAGAATAACGAATAAAGGACGATGTAAACATTTCGATTGATCCAAACTGTTATGAGGTTTTTACTGTTTGTGGCCTCAGAACCTGTTATCTGTCTCCTACTATCCACAGCCTACAAGCAGATTCGAACTAAAGTGGGAAATGAAATGTTGACGAAGCTTTAACTTTCTCTTGAAACATTTAGAAGTCACAGTAGAACCACGTGAGGTGATCATATTGATTTCTTGCACTCTGATGACACCAGGGGATGTGCGCAAGAATGGCATAATTCACGCAGTCTACTCATTTATGTCACTTGTAGTTCAACAATAAATAATTTTGTTTTATTTTATTGTTTGTGGTTTATTCAACGACGCTTCCAGCAGCTTAGATATACGTAGAATGATACGATTGTTCATGAATGGTGGATTGAAGAGGATGTGGAAGGACATAGTCGTTGCCTAATTTGAGGTGGAGTTAGTTTCATTGATACGGATTCGAATTTTAACTTTTAACTTTAAATTTTAAGTTTTATTTATTCATTCGAAATTCCAGTAATAACCAGGTATACATGTAGAATTTGAAGTTTTCACGGCGGTGAGTCTGAAGATGGCTGTCTTCTGGGTTGTTGCGCCGTGTAGTCTGGTGGATGTTTACCGACGTTTCAGAGGTACTTGCTGCCTCCATGATCAGAGCAACGGAATATCATCTCCCTGATGATGGAGGCAGCAAGGATCTCTGACACGTCAGTAAACTTCAACCAGACTACACGGTTTAACAACCCAGAAGACGGCAATCTTCCACCAGGTAGACACTTCTTTCGCAAAGTTGGTTTCGTCATTTAGAGGGCCTCGGATTCAGTGTGGGGTACCTCCCGCATTGCATGAATACTGATTATAATAAATGGTACGGAATTTCTGTAAAAAAAAGAGTCCCTTAGAAATAAGCCACTTGAATGATCCGCGGAAGTTATTAAAAATTGGATTTCAGAGAATAGATTTCAAGGATATGAACTGAACTGACTCGGCATTGCGTTTAGTAGTGAACATCTAGTTTGGTCAGTGGTGTTGAACCTACGGATTCTGTTACGAGAGAGTTTGTTAGCTTTTCATGTTTTATCATACCCTCCATGCAAAGAATCTGCTGTCTTACCATGAATATTCACGCCATTTTCTCTGCCGTATTTCACAGATGCCATGTCTCCATTTAAACTCATACAACAGATGTGGCGAGATAGATAAATATCGATTGTGTTTGAATCATGAGTCATCTTTTATCTGCCTCTCCAGTTACTGATATCATCGAACAGATCACGTGAGGTATGAAGTGGCCTTTTAGTTAAACTAGAGGGGGAAAAGATAAGATACTAGTTTAACGTTTACCAAAATAAAAACAAATCATCTGCAATGGGGATATGTAAATGTCTACTGTAATTTCTCAGAGATTACGCCCATGGTCTGCTGTGGAGGTATGACACCTGGCGGGGAAAAACTTTTCTGTACCAGCAATTATTCGATACAGACATCCGCTATTTTAGTCACGTTCTGTATCTTATCTTAGTGATGTTCCGTTAACAGTTATGTATTTTAGTAATGTATCGCTATATTTTTCTCTGTTACTAATTACCATTGTTTTTATGGTTTTATTGAATGATGATGTGAGTAGCTCAGACTAATGTAGCATCGAATGACAGACTGATTAATGAATAACGAATAGAAAAGGATAAGGAAGGAAGCGGTAGAGGCCTGATTGTTTATTCTGTCCCGGCATTTGCCATGAGAGACTGAGCAAGACCATGATAATCCTCACTCATCACATTTCACCTCCGGGCCGAGATATGAAGCCGAGATCTCCCATATACGAGGAAACAGTGATGATAACTCTTTCCTTTTAATCGTTACGAAACTTTTTCTCAGAATATAATATTGCTGTTAACTGATAAGATCTGTTCTTTTACATTTGGGAGGTCCCCGTTTTTTTGGCTTAGATCGACTACAAGTTGTTTGAAGGATTTTTCTCAGTCGCTCACATCCAGTGATGGAACTGGTTCCTTCCTTAACATAGGCCACCATGCCTTTATTTCACTCCCTTAACAATATGCGTAGTAGGAAGATAAACCCTTCAATCGATACGTTCAGTTTGAAGCCTGTTCGCATACAGCACGAGTTTCTGTATAGAAAGCAATTCTGTTATGGCAGCTTCTAATTCAAGTTAATATTCACGGTCGCTACAAAACTAAAGAGTCTGTTGGCCGAATTTAATTATTACTTTATCGGACGATACCGTTGAGCTGTGAGCTCAGTCAATAAGGTGACACTACTGGACTATTCGATTTTCTGAGAGGGGGGGGTGTTGTCATTTTCTCTTAAACACAGTGTTCGCCGGTTTATCTTACCCCTTATCCAATTACTAAAGCTATAACAAGTTAGAAAATGTACACAGAGCACAGCAATTCTGGCCACAAGTTTGTCATTGACCTTTGACCCTAGCGCCACAGTACGCCATTGCCAGCAGTTCCCGAAGTCTGACTTTTTTCTCAAACGAAAGTAAGGTGTTTCTAGAACTGCCATGTTCTTTACAGATTTAGTTGTAACAAAACATATATGTAGGAGTGGCACTTAAGTCGCCAGGTGTAAAGGAAAAGTGGTACATATATTTTTCTGAACTGTATTCTCAGACACGTGCAAAGCCAGGTGTAAAGGAAAAGTGGTACATAAATTTTTCTGAACTGTATTCTCACACACGTGCAATGTGTTTCTTACGTTCAGAAGAGACATAAAATTTCACAGCAGTTCAACAGACGGCGAAAGTGTCTTATTTTTACAACGATTAAATCAATGAAGATTGGGTGAGTTGTTAATCTAGCATTAGGAGATGAAGACGCATACAAAACTTTCGTCTGTAAACCTCAAGGGAAAAGACCATTCATAACCTAGGAGTCGATGGGAGGATGATAAATCTTACTGTTAGAGAAAAAATCTCAAAAGGACGTACTTTGCTTAAATTGGTTCAAGTGGTAGGATTTTGTGATAACGGAAATAAACACGTGGTTAATAAAAGAGCTGTGAATTTATTTACGACCTAAGAACAGGTAACTATGATTGTTCTTAAAATGATTTAGTTGCATGAAATTAATGTTTATATTTTATGGGGGTAAACGAAGCAGCTTCTTGAAATAAATGATAAGCACTTTGTCAGTACGTAATTTAAAACGGATATGTTAAGAAATGGCTGACTCGACTGTTTATGAAGCAGCAAATTAGTACTGGCTTCGGCGAAACTGGGGAAAACTTCACCTGTGGTCGAATTGCAGTCACGTCTCTTTGAAAATCACAAGCAAAAATTCCTGGACGAGCAAACTTCTTGGTAAACCATTAATACAATCACGAAAACTTATTTCCATCGGAGTAGCAGTAAAATGTTTTGTGATGCTGAACAAACACGACTTCCAGCAACTTCAAATTTGTATACGTGAAATGTTTTCTATTTTCTGCCTTAAATGAAATCACCTGTTACTCTTGTACGTGAGTGTCGCGGTAAATTTACCTGCCTTAGCTGAAGTCACGTCGCCCTAACTGGAAGGGAAATGTATATTGAAAGTTGGCAGCAACATGCATACGAAACAAGAAAGCAAAATATATTCCAGTTTGAAGCTTACGCGTTTTCCTATTTAATTAAATTACTACTGTGGCGTAATATAAGGCGAGTCATAGTCAGGTTCCGATTTAATAGAATTAAAAATCTGAAACGAGCAAACTACGGTTATGATACGAAGAACATCATATCGGAGGAACTCCAAGTTTTCATAAAATGTACATTTTTATGAGTACTTAATATGGCCGCTGACAGTTTATTTCAGAGTTATAATTTTCTTAAATCGTGACCTAATTGTGACTTGTTCTGCAGATCCCTAAAAATCGCATTAATCTTTAGGCGAATATTTTTATCATAGTCCTTATAATATTTTTGATGTTCATTTGTTGCTCATACAACTCCAGTGCTAGCTACGAAAGTAATTAATTTCGGTGATATTACACAAAATGTTTTTAATGCGTTGGGTATATTGCATATCTAAAATTCTTTAAAGTAAAATTTATGTTGCTTGAAAATATATAAATTTAAATTACTAATCAGGTTTATGCTTGGTGAGCTGCTCTCTAGAAATTATGTTAAGATTGATTTAAGTTTCACGTAGCTTAAGTTATAATGTGTTTACTCCTTACAAATTCGTTATTCTGCTACACGTAAAATCAAAATCAAATGTTGCACAAAATGGTACCAGATGCAACTGTCTCTCCCGATTTACTGTAGTCTACAGTCGACGTCAGTAACATGAAGAGCTCCCCCCCCCCCCCCCCCAGACTGTTGTCTTCTGAGGTGTTGTGCCGTGATGATTTAGGCAGCAAGTGTTCGTAAACTTCTACCAGACTAGAAGGCACAATACTCCACAAGACGGCCATCTTCATATCAATAGGAAGTTACTTTTATATAATAAGCAATTCTTGCGTGTATGTAGATGGGAGACAGGAAGAAAAAAGTTTCTGAACTCAGTGGTACCAAGCATTTGCCGAATTTGGTCTATTTTTGATTTGTTTATGAACATAATTCTAATTTGTTATTGTAATTTTAAAATTTTGGAATGGATTTCATACTTTAATAAGGTTCAGTTTTGGTTCAATGAATATTTACTTCTAATTGTGTGAATTCTGAATAATTTTTCAAGTCTGAACTCAAACTTTGTTCGTAGATCGCTGTGCTTGCGACACAGACCGGTGGCGAGCTCTTGTGAACACAGCAGTAAACCTTTCGCGCTCCGTAAAAGCGAATAATTTATTGGGTAGCTGAGCGATTTTCAGCTTCCGAAGAAGGTCTCTACCCCAGAGAGTTAGGTAAATAAGTATGTAGGCACAACAGAAGAGAAAACTATTTTGGGAAGGATTGCTGAAGAAATGCGTTGAGAACCTGTAAATTTCGGAGACTCAACGATGGATCTAAACAATGTCATGGATGCCTAAGTTTGTCATCTGTCTCTTAAACAAAATCTAATTTTCACTACCATTTGGAATATTTATATTTTTCAAGCTTGATGATTCTATTTCTGCATCATTAACATACTGTTCACGTCATGTACACACAAATTCGTTACTGCAGGAAGAAATCTTAAGTTGAACGCTATCACAATACACAAAGAAGAAAAAAATTATACTTGAACAATACGCAAAATAAGGGTAAGAGTTATGTCGGAGCCATGTGAACATCTAATTTCGACTTTATTACCAAATTTAATCGACATCCGTCAGTTTCGGACGGACGGGTACTAGTTTCACCCCACGTGCTGGTACGTCATAGCGTTCAGACAGAGTACGAGGTATGTGTTTACCTGTGAAGATCGTGTCTGTGGCAGGCTCGAGTCCTGCCCAGCTGTGGAGCCGTGGTTCTGTGGACTCCCGGTGCGAGATCGCAGCCGGGCCAATGCGCTCCGGAGACCCTCCGTCACGCTACCGTAACGCTACCTTACCGATGGTTACCGCCAAGCACAGCCCCACTGCAACAGAACAGAACGTATGACGGACCGACCCGCACTAGGCTCTGTCCACTCACTGACAGAGGATATGTGTTAGCGGTACAAGCGGCCATGTGCCACTGATTCCTCCCCCTTATCATTATTTTTTGTATAGGTTCTCACCGCGAAGAATAGGCTACCTTGATCACCTGATTACCATGGTTACTTTGATTACCATGGCAACCTGAACAGTCCCGCGTGGAAAAATCACAGCAATACGCAACTATGTAGGGAATCCTCCACAATTACGTCATCACCCAGCCATTTAAGCTTCAGACAAAACACTCACGAGAGGAACATTAAGTCCCAGGTAACTCTGACGTAACTGGCTCCATTTTAAAAGGTCAAAGGTAACTTGCTCACATTAGTAAAGCAATATACAGTTATATATGAACATGTGTAGGAGTCCTGCTTACAGTATGTATGTGTATATTCGGTACAGTTTAAAAAAATCTCTTTCATGTTGGATTATATCAGTATCAAAAGCAGTTGGTATACATTTCACTATGTAAATAATAGTTCTGTTTGATTGCCATTTGGTCAAAGCTATGTAAATTTAGCGATTCAACGCGACAATTCAATGTATCGTTTGACTATTCATAAATGTAATAATTCTTTTAACATTTATTCTTTCTGACACTGCCATATCCTAATCCTTTAAAATCCATCTTAAAACCAAGTAATATTTTAGAATCATGGCTGCGAGTATGAAGATGTTCAGCTTCTATAATGTCACCCCGTGTAGTCTGGTAGTTTCCTGACGTTTTAAAGATGCTACTGCCTCCATGTTCTGGGCCATGAAGATGATCACCCTGATGATGGAGGCAGTAAGAACCTCTAAAACTTCAGTGAACTTCTACTAGACTACACGACAAACATCCCAGAAGACGGGCATCTTTCTGATTGTTGTCGTGGGAATCTGAAATCTCAAACCAGAAGACAAACGTTTGAATTTTAATACTGCCCTTAGATATATGCGTAGGTCTCACAAATGCTTTCTTCCCTGCAGGTTTTTACATCATAAGTCTCAAATAAAGCTTTATTGGCTTTCTCGAAGCTGTGAATTGTACATGACACGAAATTCAGACCTCTTTAAGATCTATAATTATTAAGAGTGCTTGTTTTGAAACTGGGACAGCTATTTTCATCCCCAAGGTTCCAAAGATAAACAGTCCATTCCTCTGATCCCGCAAGAATAATCAGATCACGGGTATCAGTTTTATAGACACTAATTGATCATTTTATTCAAAGTCATTACATGTCAGTTTTAGTTTACGTGATTAACAGTAAAAATATGGCGGTCGTGTGAAATATGTGAGCTGAGAACAAGAATACGTAGGGTCTCTAGATGTAAACGTATGAGAAATATAGGCCTACTTTTATTGGCAATGTGTTATGCACTGATAGAATGTACAAACATCATAAATTACGTTCTGTTTCGAATAGTGAGAAACGGTGGAACACTGTAATTCCATATATGTACGGTGGCATGGTATAAAGATACTGCTGGGAAAGGCCTGTTGAAATTCTTTACATCCTTGATCCCTTATCTCTTTTACGACTTTCCCTTCTTTTTTTGTATCTTCATCTCTTTATCTCCTTCCAAGTGTATTCCTTTCCCATGCCTGTCACCTCAGAACAACAGCGAAAAATCCGTAACACCCAGTAGCGTACTGTAGTTGAACGTTTTCGTCGCCTAAGTTAGAAGTCCTTCTGAAAGCTGCATAATAGAAGCATCTTAAAACATTTTATCATATTGCGTCATTATGATCATGTTTAGGCCCCTACAACTGCAATCAGACATGTATTTAAGTAAGCAAACATTAAAGAATTTTTATATAATTCAGGTATTCATTGTGTGGTATTAGTAGTATTAGTGTTTGATTTAGTCCTTAGTGCCCCACACCCAACAAATATGGTATCAGATACTTTTAATTCTTTCAATTTATGAACATTATATATTAGTATATTGGTAAAATATTTAATACGATATTATGGCTTCGAAATATTGAAAGCGCCGGTAGAACTCTCTCCCTCAGAAGACCTACAGTACTGAGGTTTTTACATGTTTATGTTTCATTTAGTTACCAATTACATTGATTGACCCAGTTCATAGAAGAAACATGGCAGTTCAATTTATTGAGAGCAGAAGCCACTATCTGCATTTTCGGTAAACATTACAGAAAAATTACGCAGAAATTTTCTATGGACAGTTGCTAAGGATTCCTCGCTGATTTTGCGTTTCCTCATGGACGTGTTAAACTGCGAATTAATATTCTGCTGTAACACCGTTAACATTTTCTATCATAAAAAAAGCGTTTCTTAGAAGAAAAATTAAAAAATGCATATTACACTATTAAAATCTTACGTTTAATTCATAATTTAGTTAATATCTTTATGTAATCTGTTTGAAACATGTAAGATTTGGGGTTTTCACATCGGTGAGCATGAAGATTTCTGTCTTCTG
>NW_019059854.1:345710-376610 GCF_000696155.1 Zootermopsis nevadensis | reverse complement strand
ACATCGACCAGACTACGCAGCGCAACCACCCAGAAGACAGAAATCTTCATGTTTGAAACATGTTTATCCTGTGTTAAAAATTACGAACAAGGTGTCTGTGCAAATCTTTGGTATTTTATCCCGAAAATTTAACTTCTCCGGAAGGTGTACTGGATGAAGTTTTTCACGGAAATGGATTTTTAAATGTATACGTATTGATAGTTTCTGCTGGATAAAACATGTCAAATAAAGCGGACGCTGTACATTCTTCCTACAGCTTCTTGTTATTGTACTGCCATTGCAGTTACTTAGTGCATAGGCAATATTTCACTATAATCACCTGTTGCTTTTTGTGTCTTCACCACATCGGTTATTATAATGAATATTTCGTTTTTCAGTCATGTACGAGTATAATTTTTTGGTGGTTATAAACAAACTGAATCCTGTTACTGCGACGTAGTAACTTTCATCTCTGCTTTGTTCCTGCCCTGAGTAACGTGCTTCATAAAAGTAATAACAAGGTTAGGCCTAGACTTACTTCAGAATCAAAATTTTGTAAGAAATCAGTCTGCGAATAATTTCTGCCGAGGACCAAACCGCTGGTATGGACAGCATTTCTTACGGACATTGGAATTTAACTTTTGTGGTGGAGGAAAATTGTATTTCTGCTTGATATATATCGTATTTTAGAAAACAGTTATGCTGAAAGATTTACATTGTAGCATTGTTTTATAATACAAATCATTATTTATTACCTGGATCGTCCGTGACGTAATTCTAGTGTATAAAGTTTAAGATTGTATAATGTAAAATAGTTAATTACGTACTGTAAGTTTGAATGTATTCAGAATTAAGCGATTAGCTTAGCAGTTAAGCTTCGATTTGAAGCGAGTTTCCAAAAGGTATTCAAGATAAATACAAAAATTTAGCCCAACTAAACGTTTAGAGCGCATAGCTAGATAGATTCCGTTGAGGTTAGCGCTGCAGGAACGACCACGTGCCTTACATATCTGCGAAAGAGGAAGAATGTTATTGATCACGAAGAGACTTAAAACCTGCTAGCAATCCGGAGCAGTCGCGTTTGTCTGCTGTTCACCTTCGGTCAGTATTGACTTCTACACCTTGTGCTCACTCAGCAAAGCCAGTCCCATCGTAACAGAATATTACCATCACGTAATGTCGCTATTATACAGCACTTGAAGTCCGTCATTTCAATTTACTTACCCAAAACCTAAGATACATTTTAATATTATTTTTCCATGTGATTGATTTTCAAGACGTTTCTCCATAAAAAAGCCATTGTACATATATAATTTTTCTATTTTAATTCATTTTGTTTCTTTTCAAGGTACGACACGACGTTCGACAGGCATTATATTTAATGGTAAAATAATGTTTGTAAATATACAAGTAGAAGAAATGCAGTTTTTGCCAGAATAATAGCAGGAATTTCCAGCATTTATTTTTTGTCCTCATTTCGCTGGAGCCAGGGTAAAGAGACAAATCCTAAAAGTTAAGAAAACGAAAAACATTTTCAGAAAGTTCTCACAAATTATGTTAATTGATTTTTCTAGAAATTTATAAAAAAAATTGTCTACGCAATTTACACGTAAACTTATGACTGAAGTGATAGTTTTGTTAAACGACAGGTAATTAGAATAAATATTCTGTGGAGTAGACACTATGATCGGTCGTCATTTGTGGACATGCACGTCTTACATTGCCACAGGCGAATTTATACTGAACCTAAATTTTGTTTGTTTTATTCATTACAAGATATTTACAATGTAAAACACCTTTAAAATGTTTAGACCAATGAGTTATAGGCTTACAAGTTGGAGATGTTGTTCCTTATTATGCTTATTGTAACTTGAATTATACTGTACCACGCACCTCTTAATGAAACTGCATTTTGTGTCTACTTCGCGATGTCCAGTTCCAGCATTTTTTAACAGCACTATGAATAGTTATAACATGATTGAGCAACATTTAATGAACTTTAAATTTAAATGTGAAATTCAGAAGCCATGGAAATGCTGTTTGTGTTCTGATGATGTTCACTGAAACAATATTTTATCCCGTTTGATAGGACGAGAGAAAAGTCATGAACAACCGAAATTTAAATTTATACGACTGTTGCGTATTAATAATAAATACAGAATCAGGCCTACTGTTAATACAAAACGTAATATTTTATTCGTTAATTCTAGTCTAAACACGCTATGATTTTTTTTCCGTAAAATAAAGCAACTGAAAATACTCGCGGGAAATATGTCACTGATCAACAGTGACAGGATTAACAATGTTTACGACGGCGATGACGACAACAACAATGTCCGCGCTGACGTAACGCACGCGACGCGAAGCGACACGACGGTGGAACCGTAGTGCGCTGTGCCGTTGCCAACCAACTACTGGGGGAGGAACTCAGACCAGGCCCATGCCTCTCCAAGTGCAATAGTAAAGTTACAACCGCGCTTCCCCTGCCAGCCACCACATAGACTTCCCGCTGAGCATGCGCTTCGTGTGAAGTGGCATGCATACATCTTCACTTATCGAAGTGCAATGCTCGAATGGCGGGGGGAAGGGGGGGGTCGTAATAGAGAATCTGGATGGTAATTGCTGTATCAGGCAAATTAGTAACTTCGGTTTAATTAATGTAGACAAAGCTTCTATGAGGAAACAGGCCATTTTGAAGAGCTACGCATATGTCGGAGGATTTTTTTTTATACTATAAAAATTTCTGATTCCCCGTTGTCGTCAAAAAATGACGTCATCAAACAATGTTACGTTATATTTGTTTACTCGGCATTGTTGTGTTGGTACAACAATGCCGAGTAAACAAATGACTTGGGGTTTAGTTTCTTACTCAAGATTTTAAAACGCAACCAACCCCCCGAGGAGCTCCGAAAGGAGAGCTCTGCTCTAGTACTATAAAATAAAACGACTGAATTGATCTGTCTGGTGATGTAATTTCAGATATATGCCTTGGTCTCCATGAAAGGGAATATTTTACTACATTATGAATTACCAGTTACCCGACGAATATTCTGTACCATAATTACTGCTATTTTCAAGTAAGAACGCTGTTCCAACCGGTTGACGTTCATTCTCGACGGTCATTCCGTAATGTTCCTTTTTTCATGCCTACTATACCTACACCCATCCACACCTACCTGATCTGACTATGCCAATCGGAGGAGTAAATCGTGCCCTTTAATATGCATATTTTAAACTTTCTTCAATATTACGTGTTCGCCCCCAAAAAATTAGTTGCCATGACTTTTGAAGTAACCCTCGTAACTAACATCTGGGGTGAAGTTGTCGATGTTGGTCTTCTGGGATGTAAAGCCGAGCGGACTTGCAAGTAGATATCAACGTTTCGGAGGATTATACTGCCTCCATCTTCAGCCCGTGCAGCTCTTCTTCCCTGTATTTGATTGATGGAAACTTTTCAAACATACCTGTGCAACTCAGACTTTCCGGGTTGAGCCGCGTAAAATTTTGTAAATTATCCAACTTTTCGATAAACATTATAATTACCATCATCACCCTAAAGGCACTGTTGCGCTTTAGATCATTCTTGTACTGTGATGCAGGATCACTGTTGCGGAACACTTTGTTCCAAAACTGACCTCCTGCCATTCATGTTTCGTACCCCTGTAAGTTTAACTAGACAGACATGGATGGAACCATAGAGCTTTTCCTTCTTTTATTAAATCACAGCTACTCTTTAACAGGATACGCCTGAATGTCACAGGTAAATGTTTTATATATATTGTATGATTAGCTCATGTGATCTTGTATACCGTTAGAGGTTTTTAGGGTAACCGGGAATAAACTTCTGACCATTTGCTGATTTTAAGTACGATAGGGACCAGCTCAAAAATAAATATTAGTGAAAATCGTTTTATTATTGTATATTATATATTGAAGAGGCTTATAAGAAGTGTCACGTACACCTCCAATTTCCAAGTATTTTTAAAGTTACAGACATAGACCCTTCTCTAACAGGTATAACTCCATGCTCGCTACGCCATGTCAATATTTGAATTGCAACGTATAAAACACTCACCACCGAGCAAGCAATCCCGATTGTCGTGGTTGATAAGTACTAAACGTTGTTATGGTGACAATCGATTGTTAAACAAAAGATAGAAGCCTGTTGAATCGTTGAAATAATGGAGATTAAAATGAAAGCAGAAGTAAACAAAGATGTTGCTGTTATGCGTCATGCGTTGCTTCATCAGTTGTCTCATAGTTAATAAATACCATCTGTGTACCCTGCGATCAAGGGCTCAACTGCTTTAGTGCCTTGTCATGTCATCATGTCATCAGCGGGAAAAAAGATGCGAGTGTTTTGTTTCTTGTACTAAATTTGATAATTTTCTTGGTAGAGTTACACCCCACAGAAAAAAGGGTTATATTTAGCTTGCCAGATTTATTTATTATTTTATTTAGTGTTCTGTCTGACGACAGGTCCATATGAACAGGATCCTTCCATCCTTTTCTCGGACTGGGACCTGTTCATATACGTTCTTGGCAGATGATCCAGAAGTGGTTTGCCATTGCCTTCTTCTGTGTGTGAATGGAGTAATTGTTGGGATGCCACGGAGAAACCGGGGAAGCCCCGGAGGAAAAATCCGTGTTGCCTAGACCACGGCCTTGCCCAACACAAGTTATAAATTCGGGCACCGCCGGGAATCGAACCCGAGACCCCCAGGACTTGCCAGATACGGGGCTTTAAATTTCTCAAGGTCATATTTTTTCACGCTCATTTCTGCCAAACCGTAAATACCTGGTTGACCATACTCGTGTCAAATTGAGGCCATGTATGGGTCATGTGGTGTTGTTTTACGATGGGTTAGGTTGTCCTGGAGAACTTCTATAGTGTTCATCGTGTGGTCGTTGAGATGTCCTGGAGAAGTTCTGGAGAATTCAAGGATACTTCCTGGAGAAATCCTGGATAAGTCCTTGAGTAGTGCCGGAGAAGTCCTGGAGAGGTTATGATTATGTACTTTTGTCCTGGAGTAGTGCTGGACAAGTCTTGGATTTTTATGTGGAAGTCCTTAATGCGATCAGTATTTGACAGGACTTATTGCTGTGATCAACTGTTGAGCTTAATTGTGAACGTCAAACAAAGAGCTAAGGAACATCACACTGATAAACATCACGAAATAAATTAAAGCGAATTTTAAAGGCTGATATGCAAAAGAGTCTTTTGTAATCTGTCTCACTAATGTCCGACTTTTGTGAAACTTACCTGCTCAGTCATTGCTTGGAAAATGTGGAATAATATGTGGCATTAAAGAATCTGACGATACTACAGCATTTGATCGTCACTGGTTAATACAAGAAAACCTCCCACGGTTTAAGTTCTTTTGATTGTATACAATACAAATATGTTATAAAAGTAGGCCAATGCCATTTTGGTAATTTCCGTGAAAAAGCAATTTCGATAAACTCGTGTGGGCACCTATATAATCTGCCATCATACAAAATTGGCATTTCTTGCTACAATGTTTTATACTGAATATTAATAGGATTTATATTTCGCGTTATGCCCACGTTGCTATAATTCGTTTTAGAGTGAAATAACGTAAATATGTAATGCAAATTTTTAATAGATCAATGTCGCAAATATTTATCCAGTACATAAATCTGGCGGATCTCACGTTTTGTAATATCGTTAATTTCACTATGTTGTTATAATTAAACGTGCGGATTTTCAAACAACCTACTTATATATTTTGGTGAAATGCAAATATCGCCAAATAAAATTTTGTCCTTTTAAATGAAAGTCTAAAGTGAAATATTCAGCGTGAAAATATTAGAAATCTGTTACATGCCAAGTGCGTCTTATGTGTTGATATTATATTCTTGTCACTGGTTTGTCTTTCTTCAGAAATTCCAAGTTCACGACTTTGCTCTGCAGTTATGACTGACATTTTTACTGTCTGAAACACGTGTAGGGCCCACGACGTTGCGAGAGTCGACTCTGCTTGTCTTGTAGAGACTACTTGTTATTGCACTGTCGTTATTCGATATACTTTCGATATTCGTGGCAGTGGTCGAGAGGTCGAATCTGATATCTTTTGATCACTAAACGTGTATACTAATCAACAGTACGTCGATGTGCACATAGCAGTGCGACAAAATTTTGAAATATAGTGTGTAACTTATTTATTACACCTTAGTAGACAGTCATTAATGATTAATCTGCCGTTGATACAAGCTTTCAGAGAATCATAAGTTTGTGACGTATCGATATCAGAGTGTCCGCACTCAATGCGCTGTTCCTGAATCCATGGAGTTGGTGCTTTTGGCACAATTCTATGGGCAATATGGATCCTGCAGCTACGAACGGTACACAATAACGAAGCGGAGTGAAGAGAAGTTGTAAGCGAACTGAGGGAGACATGACAGAGGATTATAATTTAAACTCAAAGATAGGAACATCTCTGTGGATGGTTGATGTGTCTACACCAAGCTCATCTTTATTCTAGAATATGTCGTTTTGTTTCCCACCTGATCGTCATCCATAAGTGCTTGTCCTTCTAGTAAATTTGTGTTTGAAATGCTCCTGCTTGATTCCTGTGAGAAAGTTAGATTTCTACAGCTTACATAACAATAAGTGATTGGAGTGGGGAGAATTTCCTAATGAACAGGAGGAGGTTTAAGATATGAAATTCAAAGATGCCTTGGTCAGGTAGAAGTAACTTTTTTCACAAAATATGTCTTACCAGAATGCGGTTTGCATTTTTATTTAGACTTCATATTGCAATTTAATATAAATTTATTGTTTTCTTCGTCTTATCCAGCTTTTGTTGTCCCCCTTTGGTCTGAAATTCGTAATACAGAGAAACATAACGCTACTGTTAAATTAGCTCGATTGAAAGAAAGGAAGTGAGATTCCACGTTCTTACGGCGATGTATATGTTTATGGTAACTTTCTTGGATATTGCGTCGTATAATCTCGTAGAAGTTTGTCGACGTTTCAGAGGTGATTGCTGCTTCCATTATCAGGTCCTTGATATTGCATGGACCAATATCACAGAATAAATGTATAATGTGGCAAATTGACATAGCACTGATAAATTCATGGATGTTCTCTACACATCATAATGGCACAAATTCACTTCATGCAAAATCGCAGAATAATTAAAATCGTGCTGGATAAATAACAGAAGCACCAGTACTAGAATTTTTGTGTGGTCTTCTCTTTTCTCTTTTCAGCTCTGAAGCTAGTCGTGATGTTTAAAACTCGCCACTCAGACTCTGCAATTTATTATCAATTTCAAAACATTTAGTATACTAGAGCAACGCGCTCCTTCCGGAGCGCTTTCTCTGTCTGATGTTTTAGTTCTTTACGTCGCTGTTTAGTATATTCTTTAAAGTTTCTTATTGTTGTTGTTAGTCTGTGTGGCACTATAGCTGCTAGTGGGCCCGTTGTCAAACCTTCAGAAGATACACGAGTGAATATGGCGGAGCAGTTGCGTAAAACCGAAGGACTCAGAGAGAAACCTGATTTAGACCTACTAAAGTTAATAGCTCTCGTCTTAATGTGAATTGCTAGCTGGGGAAGCAAAGTATTGTAAGAATAGGAGAGAATAAATGCGAGGGGAAAAGAGATTTTCTTTTTCAACTTTCGATTTTCGACGCTATTTTACCACAGTCGCATAAATCAAGGATTATCTGCACTTGTTCCACTTATGCCCTGATAAAATGTTGGCCTGTTTAGAGAACCCACTTCTAAACTTTCCCTGAATTACAAACGGTAATTAGATGTGTTCCACTTGTGGTCTGATAAAGTATATTTCAATTACAATATCTTATCGCCGTGCCATTCTGTACTTTTCACCAGCAGGTGGCCGGACACGTGTATTGGAATTTACCTGTTCACGTAATCTAAATTAAGGTCATAGGTAAGGCGCATGCGTGATTAAGAACGGAAAAGTTTAACTTGTGTTTTAGCTTGGTGGAGGATAGTCGATTATGCATTACAAAGAGACCTCAAGGCTAGTTCTTCAGAGAGTTCTGGACACATCTCCCGAAACACAATGAGCTTGAACATTTGCTAGGTCGTCAGGGGTGTTTTAGTCTGCACAGAGCAAGTCGTTCCTGAAAAAATAATCTAAAGAGTTGAATGTTTGTTACCGTGTTCACATAAGCCCGTAAATGACCATTCACGTTATAAGCTATGCAGGATTTGAGGTTAATATATATATTTTGTTTATTTATAATAAATTATATATGCCTTCCTTACTACGGAGAAGTAATGTTTGTCTCACAGAATTATTGGGGGGGGGGGATTGAAACAATTAATTACCCTCCTCCTGCTGCATATTTATAGTCTTCCTGTATAATCTGTTGAGTACACAACTAATAAAAATCTGTTGTCACGTCTTTCCGTACTTAAAACTTCTCAATATTTCTTCTTTTTCTTCACCGTTTCATAAGTTTCATCTCAGTCTCTGGTTTCTTCCGTAATTCTTTGCAGTCCCTTCAAATTTTCAGTATCCTAAACTCTTTTCTTGCCCTTTCTTTCTAAAGTAAAAAGTAAATATCTGAAACAAACTGTTTGAATGTACCACGTTTCTTTCTTGAATAACTTCTTACAGTCATTGTATTAAGTTGGATGTTGATCTGAGCTCTTACACCGTGGCTGTGTACTGATGTTTCGAGGAACATATCGCTTCCACCTTTACCTTGAAGATGGAGTCGATATATTCATCCGAAACGTTGATATGCATGGCGTAACACCCAGAAGGATGCCATCTGTAATTCACATTACCGAAAGAAGCTGAAATAATATTTTATAACTGCTGGTCTTTTTAATCTAAGACATCAAAGTTGTAAAATTTGTATTTATATTTCTTCAAGGCACTTTATTTTATAGTCTTACATGTTTTGTACTTTTGGTCTTTTGTAATATAACTTACACCCAGGAAACCAGTTTAAATGATATGTAACGTCTGTTGGCAAAGTAAATTCAAACTTCTGAAGAGTTCAGTATAACTTGGTCCTCTTGCAACATAAAGAAGAAACTTAATTGCGTTTCTGCAGCTCTCATTAAACTTTGACGTCAAAATGTTCTTGATTAGTCCAGTAGCAGAGTAAAGGTCAAGCCAGAGGCTAATGGGGACCGCATAACAAATATTCCTGCAGTGATTTGGTTCTGGGAACTGGGAGATATTTTAGAAATGAATTATAAAAAATTATGCTTTATTGCAGGTAATGCGGTTTCCTTGTATTCGGGGTATATCGGTTCGATTGTCAGCGCGTAAGTACCGGATTTCCAAAATTAGGTTCTCCTAACGATGGCTGCTTCCTGGGATGTAGCACCGTATATTCTGGTAGGTATTGGCCGACATTTCAAAGGAGCTTACTGCCTCCATCTTCATCCCGAGTTCATCCCAGTAGCCAGCGTTCTTTATGCTCATCACCGCGGGAACTTCAATTCCCACTGAGATTTTTCTTATTTCCTTATGTTCTTGAAGGAAATTTTCAGAATACTTACTATTAAACCAAGAATGCTTCCTACCACTTTGTTTTAAGATTTCATTGTGCTTGAAAACTTGTCTTTTAATACTAAATAAACACTAAAGTTTATTTAAAAAGTAAATATATCACACTACAAGGCGCAACATTCCAGAAGACGGCCATTTTAATACTTATAATTCCAAATATCCATGGTTAGAGCGTAATTAGAGTTGTGAAATATTAACCTACATTTGAAAACATTTACTTCCTGCAGTGAAGTAAGAGAGACGAATTTGCAAAAGTAACTTATTTACAAATCGTATTTCTTTAGGGGGCAATATGCTTTAGTCATTAAATAAGAGAGTCCTAAATAATTGTAATTAAATGATCTCGAGCGATCCTTCGTGTCATTATGAAATGGATTTCCACCATTTCGGAGACCGACTTTGTGTCCATCAAAATGGATAAATGTGACATTTATGATGATGATAGAACAATCTTCGAAATGCTGGATACTCGTTCCATGTTGGTGCGAGTGATAGCCCGAAAATTCTTCATTGCATTCAGTACCTGTGAAAGCTTCAAATCCCGAAACAATTGTATTTCAACAGTTACCATCTCCAATGCGCGCCGTATTTATTACTCGTCTTTTCGGAAATGAAAAGAGGATACGTCAATAGCGTATGTCAGCGAAGACTTGTTTTCTACAAGTTGAGACAACATCTGCGTGTGTATGTCATACAGGCCTGCAATTAAAACTTGAAACTACGTCATTGCAATTGACTGCCATCACTCTAATTAGCACGGATTTTTAAAACAAAGAAAGCGAGCGTCAGTAAAAACCCTTGTGAAATAGTTTCGTCACAGAAAATGAGAATCCCCTTTGAAAACTGTGTTATACTTTCTCTAACAACAAGACACGTACGTGTGTCTTACATCAAAGACAAAGGAAACTGGGTAGAAGAATAATTTTCGTTAAAATGTTTGTTCACACTTTCTTTCTTCTATCTGTTGCATATCTCCCATATATTTTTGTGTTAATTTAACGAATTCGAAACTTCTCTGGTTCCTTGGTCCTTTATTCAGTGAACTTAGGTATTTATCTCAGTATATAATTACTTAAATTGTCTCCTAAAACATTGTATAGGTGCTTCAGAATATAAGCAGTTTAATTTTTATTAAAAACAATGTTTAGATAATTTATAACCTAAAGAGTTAATTTATAATTCATTCGTGGTCACTGTATTTCGTATTATTTATTTTATACTGCTTCGCTTTATGACGTAAAACTGATAATCAGTTCCCTTTGTAGTACCTTGAGCACTAAGGGCCTATTATATAGTTCATCGCAGTGAAATTTCCTTTTCACAGTCACTAAAACAGCTAGCCATCAGAAGAGAGCGCGGTATGCCACAAGATGAAACGTAAAGACATTAAACTTGGTCCTATGATTCAGGTCACTCTGTCTTTTTGGCCATTTTCTATGCTGTGTTATTTGAGTGATAAGAAATGTATAATGATAAGGAATGGGCGTCATTACAGCCGGCAAATATGTGGGATTTCTACCTGTTACCTCGTCAATGCGAGTCATATGAGTTACCACTGTGAAAATCCTTTTGCCTGTTATCCCTGACATTGCAGAGTACCATCAAACACAATTATTCTATCCCAATTCGAAGCTCTTGGCTGACTCACACCACCAATTCAGCTGGAAAGTAGGGCGCTCGTTCACCCCATGTACTCATTGAAATGCAAGCAATATGACTGCCAGTAAAACAAACCATGACGACAGTTCTTGACACCAGCGTGCTTATTGAACGGTAGTCAGTGCTGATGGCGCATGACAGTACGATTATCAAGTATCATCTCCGATGGAACAGCTCATCCTGCACTTAACTGTGTCCAGGACACTTTCAGGAATCCATAAGGACGCCTATTTAAGGCGAAAATGCAGAGTTACGTTTATGATAACGAACTTTGTCGTCGAATGGTTAGCTTTTGTTCTCTGGATTCGAAACTCTTACTAAGCACTGTATATCCTAGCTGAGACATTTGTTTTGTCCCTCCAGTCTAATGTTGGTTAGTGTGTGTTGACTTTACCAAGACGAACTTCAGTTACCTCGTCTTGAGTATTTTGAACGTTTCTGTAGATGGACATGCATAAACTCAAGTTATTTGATTCTTGCATTCGGCAAAGGATTTTGGAATTATATGCAATAAAATTACAAAGACACAGTAGCCTCATTTTATCATTTTCTTATCAAAAACAAAGCTGAAGAAGCAGTCATCAACAACTGTTATCATAACTTCATGGTACATGTTCATAAAGAAGCTTCTTTAAAAGAAATTTAACAGAAGTGACCTTCCTCAAGAGATTTGATTGTAAAATTATTGACATATTCTGTCTCTCTCCCGCGCACGCACGCATGTACATACACACACACACTGCGTTCATTACCCTATAAAACGCTCGTCATAATTACTGCCGAAGGAAACGCATAATAATAAATTAATATTAATGAAATAAATAACATTAAAATTATATTGTCCTAAAAGCGAAATTAATACTTTGTCGTCATATGCCTCTCTGGCTGTAGTTTCGTCTAACCTAGGTTTGTTGAAACTTTTTTCCACACCGAAAAACAAAACAAAAGGATCCTAGCAAATCTTACATTAAGCATGTGTTGCTTGAAACTTGTGGATATATTTTTATTCTCACTCCTTCACTACTTATTTATAATGTTTCCTGTAGGCAGTCAGATTAAGCTGTCGATGTTGGTCTTCTGAATTTTAGCTGAAGGTTGAGGCAGTGTGGTCCTCATGAATGTTGATAGTTAATAATGAACTGGCATATGCTTGGAGGGGCTGAGGGAAACCAAGAAAAACTCAGTCCGGATAGCCGGTCTGCAAGTCGAGATTGCAACCTATGACCTCTTGGGCTGATAACCACTCGATCACGACGTTCGGTAGGATTGCATAGACATTGGCTGGTTCAAATATTGATTGTCATACCTGACGACATAAAACTGCTTAATATACATTCTTTCATGTCTTTGTGGAAAATCTCCATTCTAAATTTTACACGGTTTATTAGTTAACATAAAAAACAAACATAAATCCTTTGCTGCTGTTATATTGCAATTATTAATATACCAGAATTATAGGAAAAAAAAGTCACCACGCATATATTTAGGGCTGTTTATTAAATATTGTTATTATCACTACCACCTCTCAGTTTCGCAATACTACGATGTTGGTATTGTTTCGTCAGTCAGTATCCCGGCGATTGTTGTAAACGAAATCGAAAACTCATTTGAATATTATCTATTAGGAACATTCGTATATTCCGAGAGAAACAGTATTTAATCTGCGTAACAATGAGTTGGCCAGTCTGCGAAGCTCGTTGCCATCAAGAGTGATCTAAGAACTTGATTCGTACGAACGGATTTCATGATCGATATTTCATTTAAATTCTGAGTTGTAAAGGTTTTGCTAAACTCTGCAAATTTTATTTTGGTCCAGAATGGCTTACTTATCATAAAATTGTACAGTTTTCTCAAGAACGGCTTCACAAAATAGACGTGTGAATAAGAAAAAACAGGGCTTTGTTAAGATTCATAACTTTAAACGTTTCTTATTTGTTACGTGCTGAGCGGAATTCAACAAAATCATCAACACCCACTTTTAAATATTTTTCCCCAAGTCCATTCTTATTTAAGTTCAGATTTTCTGCGTTCTCGTCTTTTGATGCATTCTAATTATTTCGTCGTCCTGATATCAGCTTTGGCATTTGGTATTCAGTAGCACGTGCTTTCAGTACTGCAACATATGTGAACGATACTACATCGTACAGTATCGGGGGTCGAGGCCGAATCTCTAGCAATTCTGCTTTCTGTTTAGGAGGTCCCACGTTCAAATCGCAGCTCAAATACCGGATATCCTACTTGAAATGTTACTTGGTTCTACTCTGTCACTGTCAAATACCGGGATAGCGCCGATGAAAAATTAACCAGAGAAAAATATTTTAAACCATCTTATATTTGAGATTCTGACCGCAGTGAGCATGGGTTCAGACGCCAATGATAAATATATGTCAGTATTATTTACATTGTACGAAATTAGCAACTCTGCCCGTGGTTCACTGTTGCGCTTATAACACACATGTAACTAAATCATACCTGTAGAGAAATCGGGACAGTTGAAAGGCGGTTGGTTTATAATTTAAATAGCCTTGTGTCGTCAATATCATGAAATAGAATTGTTCCAATTTACTAACCACGTATTTCTACTGTTTGATGTTTAATTGTCTGTACAGAAACAACGCAGTCAGTTCATGTGATGGGTTACCTGATCCAAGTAATATTATATCGACTCTCCAGTGTGGAACAACGTAGTCTACTTTGCAGTTTATTTTGAGTTAGACACTTTTTTCTACGGAATTTGGCAAAAATTAATTCTTACTCAAAATTTTTATACGACGAAGTTCAAGCTCGGAAAATGTATTCCATACCAGAACGCATGTAATATCCTCATGCGTTCTTTGGAACGTGGATTTAGAGGTATTAAATCCGCCTTGTTCTATAGTTCCCACATTGGCCACCGGATCTTCCGTCAATTTCTTATCACCTCACGTAGGATATACAGAAATATGATTTTGAATGACACGTCAAATTTCATCCAAATCCGTCCAGTGGTTCTCGAGCTGAATCGACTGGAAATACGGACGGACAGACACGATCAGCTCATTCGTTAATGTTTTTTTAAGGAAATAATCGCTGTTTATTGACATTTCAGGTTTCCAGGGCCGCGAGTATTAAGATGACAAGTCTTCTGGGATACTACGCCGTGTAGTCTCGACGTTTCAGAGGTGCTTGGTACCTGTATGATCAAGGCGTTGATGGAGACAGTACGCATAGGATGGACCAGGCCTTGCTGATGAGGATTAAGACTCATACGCAGGTCGTGTTGATCGTTGCATAAGAATTCAAGACTGGGCTTTCACGCGAGTTTATTGATCAACGAAGAACTGCTGGCAATCCTTCCTGTGATGAACTGCAGCATTGTTAATCGATATGAGTGCTTTGTCTTTTGCTTCCGTTGTGCGTCAGCTTTTTGTCCTAGCCACGTTCACCGAAAGGAGACAAAACTGGGCACATCCTAGGGTTAGACTGTGGGCTGTGTGATTCGTCTTTCCTTCTGACCGCCTTCAACAAAGCACTGCGCTGTACTAGCAACAGAACCGTTTATGAAGTACCCACAGAAACCACTTCTGTACGATATCACATATTGGAATGGAGTACGGGACAAATGTAACCTACAGCATTACAATGTTACAGTGTATTAATTATACTTCTCCTACATTTTGTAGTTATCTTACATTTCTTCGGCGATGTTTATCATCTGTAGTTTATACAGTATTTAAAAACCTACTTGGTATGCAGTAAAACGCTTAGCTTTTGTTCACATTCGAGGACGTTGAATTACTGATTCAACAGTGGTATTCGACACTGATATATTTTATCGTAATAACTTGACATGAACTGATGTCTGTGAAAGAGGATACCAAGCCCCAAAATGGATTATAGTGAGCGCCAAGGAAAGAAAACAGCTAAAAAATAAAAATTTGTTTTAATATCGTCGACTTTCCATTTAGACTGTACCCTGGACGAAGTGAGATATTTAAACAGGCCCATCTAGCACTCAGCACACTTGTAATTTGATTTGCACTGTTCTTTAGTATCAAAAGAGGCATTACATTTGCTTTATTTTATTTTCTATGTCACGCTAGATCCAAATTTGATTGTAGATGTGACGTAAAAAGATAAGTTTTCTTCAGAAGAAATAAATTTGTTCTGACCTTTTGCATTTAACCTAATGTTTTAAGCACGTATTTTATATTCCAATCTCGAGAAAGTAGCAGTTAAAACAGAGCCGTAACATCTTATTCACTCTCTTTAGCCGCTGTTTGAGATCCCATTCATCTTTTGTTTAAAATTTTTGTTCCTATATATTGTTTTAAACGTGTCGGTTTCTGTGAAAGTTGTTACTGGATGAACACAGATGTAAGTAAAAATATAACAAAAAATCTTATACGTGTAATTGAAACCATTATGGTCAGAAGACTTACTGCATTTGAAACGTCACTGAAATGATCGTGGTTTTTCACTAAGAATCATACGAAACATTATGAAGTGTAGGTAAACCGTGGTTGAAAGAGGGCAGATAGGTTTACATCGCTAGGTATCATGGAAGGATGTAATGACATTTCGGTGACGTCACTAGTTATCATAAATGCATTTGTTGAATATCATGTGAACATTGCTGACCTGTAGCAGGAAAACATTTCCTTAGAACCAATAGCAGTTAGGAAAATGTGTTGCCTAAGTTGGTGAACCTGAACTCCAAGATTTTGCGGGTAAATGGGAACACGAGACAATTTGTTTTACGAGTGGTCGAATAATGGCTACACAAACGAGGTTATTTACGTTGTTAGGGTCGAAATTAGGCTTGCAGTCTGAAGTCGTTGTAAAGTAAGTAATGGCTTTTGAATGTTATGGGGAGTTATAATTATACACTCGTTATTCAGTATTAATTTGTAAATGTTAACCTTTTCAAAGCTAGTCTCAACCGTTAAATATGTGTGTTAAAGCACTTATTGACATGGAATTGGATTTCTTCTCACAAAGTACTTGAGATTTAGTGTCAGGAAAACAGAATTAGACCTGTCATACAGTCGTATAACCTATAAAACAGCCAGTCTTGGAACCCCCATTATTTCTGCACGTTGTTATTAAACCTTCAACAGAAGTAGCCCATTGAAATGTTTGTAATTTTCTTTGTGATTTCTAGTAAATTGAATCGATGCTTTATTTTCAACAATATTTAGGAAAGGTCGTGAATTACATCGACTATTGCAGCTGAAAACTAGTGCAAATGTTATGAACATCAGTGAAACCTGCCAAATTGTCGTATGTCTCGATTTAGCAGCTTCGGTAATAGGGGTCCCATTTGAAAAGGTAAGGTAGCAATAACAATTGTATACGCAAAATACAACGTAATTAAGCACACGGTTACATTGGTACCAAGATTTCTGTGTTTACCAAAATATAAAAACATTGATAGAAACTCTTTCATCTGCATTTTTAGTAAGTTTCTATCCCTTTTCATCTGATCCATTTATATTTTCATATGCATATTTCTCTGTGAAATACTTTCATTTTTGTTACAGCTTGATGCCATAAGGCTGGCAGGTGTTACTAAAAAAATTTACACGTCTTTTCGTCACACAGTCGAAAAGTTATTAGGTATAGGTAAATGCATTACCATCAAGGATCTGTGTCTTCAGTTTGGTGTTAGTGAGGCAATGCCATTGGCACAGAAGCTATTGGAAAAGTAAGTGGATGGAGGTATTATTTCTAATAGAATCCACGGGTCCAGTCATGATGGTTATTAACCTTCACATTTTATAATTGGGAATTTCTTAAACAGCTGAATTACTTCCAACTTTAAGTTTTGAGGTTATCACAGTGGCAAGTATGAAGATGGGTATCTTCTGGGTTGTGCTCTGTAGTCATTTAGAAGTTTGTTGATTCAGAGTTATTTGATGCCTCCATCATAGGATATTGTAAACTTCTACCAGACTGCATGGAGCAATAACCCAGAAGAATTTTTAACTATTAATCGATTATGTTATACCTTCAGTCACGTGGTTTAGTTTATTATTAACATTCACATAAATCCATATGAGGTTTTCCAGATTTAACTTCAACAGTAATTAAGGGTTAAGTATGGTAATGGTGTTTATAATGCATCTTGATTTGCAGATATGTAAGTGAAGATGCTCGTGGGATGGTGGAAGATCTCAATCATCCCATGTATAATGTTGCAGCAGTCATCACAGCTTGCAAGTATGATTTAATTATTGATTTGTGAGTTATCATTTCTGTTAAGGAAGGAAAATATGCTAAAGCAAAGAGCTTTTAAAATTGATGACATGAATTACAAAGAAGAGTTTAATATTAGCACTAAGACTATATACCATACTTTAAATCAGTTCTTAGTAACTACCACAAAGTATGATTCTGCGTCGTCAAAAAATTAAACAGTTACTATTCTTAAAATATTTTAATGTCAGTATGATATTTTATGGACTCATGGCTTTTAAGGATGCCACAGTTGCCAGATTTTATATCTGCCTGTAAATAATTGATTTTCATTTGTGTATTGGTTTCTTGAATGAAAGTTAAAGTCATGACCGGTAGTCAGCAAATACAGTAAATGATGTATTTTATTTGTTATTATTTATTTAGTGAAGTGGAAAAATTGTGTTGTGTTATTGTCAGAACAGAGGTGAAATTTCAAATCTGCAAAAATATAGTTTATTAGGAGAAGCAAAAAGTACTTCTTGTCTGCTTAACCAGTTGTAAGTACATCCTTCACGTAATGTATTGGTTTTATATGTAGGCACTGCAAGCTGAAAGTGGACCGTGTAAAGCTAATAGATATGAGCCATATCCAGAAATCTGCGTTCCTGAAACTTGCAAGCACTTTTGAGAAATATGCAAAACAACTTAATCCCAACCCAAAGTTTTCATCATGCAGTGTTGAAGTAGATGAATATAAGCCAGCAAGTCTGCTGAAGAAGATGGAAATCTTAACAAAGGGTATGTGACATTGTTGCTGTAGGCTAACCTAAAGAACAGTTCTTGAAGAAACCATGTCTGCAAGCAGAAGAATATATCACTGTCTACCAGTCTCACCTTCACGTGATGCACCTCGATTTTCAAGTAAGGCTTGGTAAACAAAGCATTGTTGTGTAACTTACTTTCAATATGTCTGAAATGCTTAAGTTATTTAGTTTTTTAATTGGGCTTCATTTGTAATAATGAGTTCACAGGGATAAATGATGACTACTTCTATTCATTTTCCTCTAGCCTCTGCGTCCAGACCGGCTCTGGGGCCCACCCAGCCTCCTCTACAATGGGTACCGGGGTCCTTTCCCGGGGGTAAAGCCGGCCGGGGCGTGATGCTGACCACTCACCCCCATCTAGTGCCGAGGTCAAGGAAGAGAGGAGCTATACCTCCACTCACCCCAAACGCCTACATGGCGTATAGTGGGACAAACTTTACTTTACTTTACTTTACTGCAGTTCAGTAAACTTGGAAACAAAAAACTGATGCGTTTTTAGGGTAGCATTTCAGTTCTTTTATGACTCCTATGTTTTGTAATCACATATCCAAACTATTGACCCTTTCTTATGTGTTTGCTTTTATTGTGATGTTGCATGAAGGAGAATCAGTATAGTAGTTTATACAGTAATGTAAGAACTTTTTTCTCCCATTAGACTCAAAGATGCCATCTTCAAGGAGTACACTGTCTGCTACCTCCAATTTACAAAGTTATGAGGATTGGAAGAGAAGTATACTTGAAGACTGCAATAATGTGGAATCCTGAAGGAACCATATTGGACCAACTGTCATTTATGGAAGTCTTTCACCTAAACTGGAGTCTTTCATTTCTTACTTGTCTTGTCACACTCTGTGCTAATTTTGCAGATGATTGAACATCAGATGGCAGACTTTTGTATATGGAAGTCCATTATAATTTATTGCCAAAATGAATAATGTATGAACTAAAATGTATTATTGAAATATAATTAATGAGATATGAGAAGGTACTTCCTAGTAAAGTGGATTTTTACAAGTAAACAGCTATATTAGTTATTATTCTGAATATTGATGTATTGTGTAGTTTGACAATTGGCAACATGAACTTGAAAATAGACATTCCTTGAATGAAGCCAAGAGCATGAAAATTATGAGCTGTAAGATCTTGTATGTAGTTTTTATCATGTAACGAAATAAAGTTTCTGCCTCTATATGTGTATTTTGTTTAAAATTATGGTTTAGTGGTTCAAATTAAAGTTCATTTTGATTCTGGTTACCTATTACATGTGAAAACTGGAGGTCAATTTGAGGACACATTTTTCATAATTTTCAAATAATTTTTATTTGTGTACAGGAACTTGCTCCAACCCTTTTTAAACATACAGACATGTTATTTGGACCTTAACTGTATATTAACCATAACCCAAGCTGGTTTTATGTATAAAATAGATGATAAACTGAATGTAATTTAATGTCATTTTTCCAGTTTGGAAAGTAAAACTACGAGAGACATAATTATGCACTTTTCAACATAAAGGTCCAGAAAATTGAATCTGTTAAATTGATCCAGTGTTTATGCAGCAATGCCATTGAATGCATGTGATACGTTATTATTCTTGCAATGGGGGTGAAGCTTAGTCTCTGTGGATCTGGGCATGTATTGAGTTCTTTGTCCATTCTCCAGATGATACATGAATGAATACGGAGCAGTAGAATGATACTAATGGGAAAACTGAAGGACTGTCAGAGAAATCTGTTCTAGTGCCATTTTGTCCACCACGTATCCCACTTGGACTTACCTGGGCATGAACCCAGACCTTTGCATTGTTAAACTGGCAGCCTACTGCAATGATAATCACAATATTTTTCCAGAAATTTGTTAGTATCACAACTAGATCAAGGACTTTCTGATTTCTTTAAGTATTAGCATGGTTTTGGGCAGTGTGAGCTACTTAAGTAGCTATGAAAAGTAGCAGGGTTAGAAAGCTAATAGTTTAATTATTTTACAATGTGTTTTTTCAGAAGTCTCATAACAAATTTGGGACATTTTAATATTTTAATTAAATAGGTAACTTGAGGATATAAGTAGTGCACCAACTAGCTATCCATGTCTATGATTGAATGCGCTGCCATGTTACTATGAGGATTTTGCCATGTGTGCGAGGCAGGGAGTAGTTCCTTGCTAATTTAAACTTCGCGGTAAACGTGGTTATAAGGCAGAAGTTGGTAATCTGAGAGCCTGTACAGCTGACATTTTTCTCCCTTCGAAGTCCAGTTTTACCGCTGTCAAGTGAATTTTATTCTGAGTAATATATGTTTCAATTACACAATTATTTGAGTTCGCCCCCGTGAATAAAATCAGTGTGATTGTAGTTGTCAATTCTCGTCGATATATGTGCAACTGTAATGGAGTTTTCGTGATAGTTCTGGCGCGCGAAATGTTCATATTTGATAAGATGCTCGATGTTCGTCACTTATGGGTTGAATGTTTTATTTGTGTGTAGGTAAATCGTTTACGTGGAGTTATGTTATATCAAATTATTTTAGAACATGCCGTAATAACACCGAATTTGGTGCTTCTAAACTTGGTTTTAACTCATATTGAGGTTAATGTGTACATTGAGATTATTAAGAGGTATTTACCATACGCCTACAGGATGGAGACAATTTCATATGAACAGTGGACCTATTTTATGTAATAAAGTAGATTCTGTTAAACAACTTGTTGGAATGAAGATATTAAATGTAGCAGAAAAGAACGATGCTGCCAAGAATCTGGCAGGTTATCTCTCTGGTGGAAATATTAGGCGCGTAAGTATGAACTAAATGTACTGTGGTGGAGTAGGGACTCTGCCACCACTGTCACAATCTTATAACATTTCTGATTCATAACAACTTTTCTGTTATGATACTCATGTCAATTACATAACCTGGCTCTGGTACTACTATTACTACTATTTTAAAAAGACGCTAATAGCCAGTGTAACTGATGTGCTTATAAACGTACAATATAAGCAGGTTTGGGTAATGTATAAAAGTGTTGGCAGAAAAGAGAGACTCTCTATCCCTCCTGAAGCTTGAAGTCCTATTTTATCACCATCTCATCCTTTCAGGTGGTTGTCTTGCAAAATTTTGCTTTCTAGTTTCAGCATGCAGTGCACACCCAACTAACTGTAAAATTGTTTGTTTGGTGGTTAGGATTCAAGTACTGTATTTTAATAACTTTAAAATCATAATTACATTCCTCCTTTTTTACAGCGGGAAGGACTGTCCAAGTTTAATAAAATATATGAATTTGAATGTAATGTCTTCAACCAGAGATGTCAGATGATCATGACATCTGTTTCTGGACATCTGCTAGGATTAGAATTTGTTGGAAGTTATAGAAACTGGCAAGCATGTAACCCTATGGCTCTGTTTGATGCTCCAGTAAGCAAGCATTGCCCGCAAGATTACCAGCAGATCAAGGTACTTTTTGTGGTGTATAAATATTTATTTAAGCTTTACTTAATGTTATTACTTCTAGGAAACAGTGCTTCAAATGTCATGTGTCTTTGATTTATGGATGTGTAAATGTGGTAGGTAACACATCCCTGCAGATTAATAGGAGATACATTTTTAAATAATAGTTTACAGACATATTTATCTTTATTTGCTGTAATATTTACATGGTTGGAACTATCTTCTTATTTTATAACATTTGACTTTTTTTTTGTTTGTTGTCAATCTCCAAAATATGCATGTATGGCATAATCAGTTCTTTTTATTTTCAAGTGTTAAGATTAAGCAGGAAATAGCTTGACTAACTAAGCACCTATTATCTTTTCAAATAAAATATGGTACCATGGAACTATTTTGTTGTATAATTGTTTGTAGTTTTTCACCTCTACCACCAAGGGTCATTGTACATAACACTCCTGTACATTTGATGTCAAAAATCAGTTTAATCAACATTGGCACTTTGTGCACTGTCAGTATATTGGTCTTGACTTAATGGGTTAATAATCTAAATCTATTGAATGTTCATTTCACTGTTAAACATATATTTTTGCACAGTGTTAATGATGTACAGATTTAATTTTAAAATGATAAATATAATTGATAGAGTATAAAATCTGCTCTGTGGTTGTTTACTGAAACAGTTTTTAAAATTTCCACTGTAATTTCCAAAACAGAGAAAGTCTTGCTGGTTTATAGTTGTCATAAAACAAATGCAAATCATACAAGCAATAGAACAAGCGTTAAATATTTTCTCTTTTGAAGATTTTTATGGACGGTTCTTGATTGTTTGTTTCAATACCAGTAACTTAAGTGGAATATGTGCCTTTGTACTTTGATTCATTTTAATCACATGAAGGTAGGAAGCAGTATGTGAGGTAATTACACTGGAAACAGATGAAGCTGTGCTAAATAGTTTGCTTTACATATGTACTTCTATTTTGGCTTGCTAGAGAAATGTATATTCTATAATGTACCAATATTTGAAGTCTCAGATTACAATATTCAGTAAGAAACATGTCAGAGGAAAATCAATTGATATAAATATATTGACTTTTATTTCTGATTTAAGCGCACACTAGAACGGGAAGTTCGACAGTGTGGATCACTCATAATTTGGACTGATTGCGACAGAGAAGGTGAAAATATTGGATTTGAAGTAATCCAGGTTTGTCTTGCAGTCAAGCAAAATCTTAGAGTCTATAGGTAAGCTATTATGCACTCCTCAGGAAAGTAATTGAGATCTTAGCTGACACTGGTTATTATAAGTTTTATTTATATAGTCGTATGTAGCCATATTATAGTTCAGTAAGCGAGCGATGATTATTAGTTTAAGGTGTGTCTTTTGCTATTACTTCATATTTTCATTTAAAATAACATGAAGTATGGCTGTCAGGAGAAACATAGCTGCAGAAATCACAACATTGTATTTTCTTTTTGATTATGCTCATTACTAATAACTTTAATTGATTAAACAAAATCAGTTGAAGAAACTGTATCACATGCAAATAAATTATTGCATACAACACATGAATCAAAATGACAGATATCTCATCATGTCATGCAGGGTGGTACTGGGACAGTTAGGCCAGCTGAAAAGAGTTCTTATCACTGTACTAAGTAAATTTTGCATAAGGCTGTGAGAAAGTTTGTCATCACTGATGATCTTATCCTTTGTGGAATCTGCAGTCAGCCAGAAGTCTTCGTAGTTTTTGGTTTGATTAGTTGTCACGAAAAGCAAAATTTAAAATTGTAAGACCTGTAGTTTGGTGTTCAGAGATTTTACAGCATTTTTTTTTTTTAAGAACTGGGGAAAAAAGGTCATGCAGTTTCTTAGCACTGAGTGTCATGACTCAGCATTAATGTTTATGAATTGAATGGTAGTTTTATATAAATTCTCTTATGGTTCTAAAGGTGTACCTGTTACATTAATTTCAGTAGTCATATAAACACTGATATCTATGTTTTTAAGTTGTGCAGCTGTGATACTTGGGATTTCTGAGAGTGATGTTTGTATCATTATGTTCTTTATATAATTTTAGAGCAAAGTTTTCAGAGATCACAGCACAGTCAGTACAACGAGCACTGCAAACACTTGCTGAGCCAAACAGGAACATCAGTATTGCTGTTGATGTGAGACAGGAACTGGATCTGAGGACAGGTAAGATTACGTTACTCATCCCAGGAACGTGTATATAGTAATGCGCTGTTATCCATTATCCCTTTCCTGTTATGTTTATAATGTTTAACATGGTGTAATGGTTTTAAAAGTTTCTCCACTGTAATATAAATAGAGTGGGTGTCCCTGTGGGTCATATATGGACTATGAACCTATCATTGTTTCTTTAAAAATAGATTTGTCTTCAACTGTAGAAGTGTCATTCACTTGCTGTTGGCATGGTTTCTTATGTTGGTGTAATTATTTATTTTCTCAGGTGCAGCCTTTACAAGGTTTCAGACTCTAAGACTGCAGAAGGTGTTCCCACAGAAGCTGAGCGATGCACTCATTAGCTATGGCAGCTGCCAGTTCCCGACATTGGGCTTCGTTGTAGAACGTTTTAATGCAGTAAATAACTTCATTCCTGAACAGTTCTGGAAAATAAAAGGTAAGTTTAGGCTGGGTAGTCTTGTGTTTCATGTTGGATCTCCGGAGGTTAGTATTTTAACCCATTACAGGTAAACTGTTATAATTTAAGTTTTTCTTGGTTTTATTTAGGTTTTAATGGTTCTGAGGGATGGGTTTTACTCACAAATGGCTTATTTTATATTTCTGTACTTTTTTCCTGGTACTGATAACTAGGACCTGAATGAATTTGTTGATTCTGTTCTGGATTTTGACGCCATGTAGTCTTGTAGGTTGTTACCTGTGTTTCAGAGGAACATATTGCCTCCATATTCAGGGTAGAAGTTGCATTTCTGTTAAGTGTTGGTAACTACCCACAAGACTACATGGCATCACAGTCAACCTCTTCGCCACTGTGCCAACCTCAAATCTCAGACTAATTAATTTTTTAGGAATGTTGTGTTAGACATGGAAGCATGAAAAGCTGTTGCCTGTAACACGACTAAAGATTTTCATATTGGATAAGATTTTTGTTTCATAAAACTTGGTTCTGGCATGATGTGCAAACTATTACTGACCTGACGTATTTTACCATTTAGAAATAAGTAAGTTTCTTTACCATTATAAAAACGTCCTTTGTGAAAATACACTCAATCTTTCGATTCTTTCTGTGTTATGTGCATAATTTGTATGTTTTTGTAACATTCATAGTTAAATAGTTATCTTTACCTGAGGATGAACATATTGTGTCCAAAATTCACTGTGAAATTCTTTTTTCAAGTTTTCTGTGAGCACTGACTGCTCTCAGACTATGGTGACACTATTTTATGTCTGAGTTTCATGTTTCTTGTAGTGATACATACAATAAATGATCTGTCTGTGGATTTTCGATGGAAACGAGTTCACTTGTTTGATCAGCTGAGTTGTCAAGTTTTGTATGAGAAATGTATGGAGCAACCTTTAGCCAAAGTAGAAAATGTCCAAAGTAAACCTAAGAGCAAGTGGAGACCTCTTCCTCTCGATACAGTGGTGAGTTTAAGAAACAGTTAAGATGTAAATAACTCTTCTGAATTACTGACATAAAATATGCAACTGAAGGAGTGCCATAGAAGAAAAACACTTCTGAACTTGGGCTTTTTAGTTATGATATAAAACAAATTATTTGTTCTTTCTTCAAGATCAAGTATCTATGTACTTATGTTCTTTAAGTTTTCATATCACCAAGTAGCATAATATAATGCTATCAGATACAACTCTTTATCAAATACTACAGTGCAATATTATAATTATTATGATTGTGTTTTTTAACTTTAATATGTGTGTTTAAATTGTGACATAAAAATAGCATTTGGAAAATCATCTGCCTGTCACTGCTCTTCAAAACTTGTATTACTAAAAAAGTTTTTGAAATGCGGAGTTTGTATTTTTTTATATTAAGCACATATCACATGCCATAAATATGTTTTGAGAAGGCATAGAATTTTTCATTATTCAGTGGACTACAAGATTTTACAAAAGCTGTACAGCAGCACCTCACCAAATTTAGAGGGCATCTTCCTAAAAAGAAAAAAGGCACTGTGGATCACTGGACAAAGCCTTATGGGAGTCTGGTTCCCACAACTGCTGTTTGAACTCATCAGAATTTGACTGATTTGCCTGTTCCTTCATGAAACATAAAATGTGCATGGTAACATAAGATAGGAGTACAGAAAAGTTTCATAAAAATATGCATCGTAATAATAAGATGACTTACCAGAAACATCCTAGATGTGCTTACATCACTTTTCCATTTATGTTTACATTTTTTAGGAAATGGAGAAACTTGGATCCAGGAAACTGAAAGTGAATGCTAAAGAAATAATGAAGATTGCAGAAAAATTATATACTCAAGGCTTCATCAGTTATCCTCGAACAGAAACTAACATATTCCCAAAGGAGTTGAATCTACGTAATCTGATTGAGATGCAGGCACAGGATCCTGACTGGGGAGGTGATTTTTTTAATCAGAATATTTGTTTGCCTTATTTATTAAATATATCCTTGATGAAGTAGATTTGTGCCAGGAAAATGTTTATATTGTCCAGGGTTGTCCAGCCCATTCACATGAGCTCGATGCAGTGCACAAGTTGGTTTTGTGCTGTTTGCAAGATTATCTTTCTTTTCCTAAATTATGTGTTAATACTTATCTCCTCTTTACAAAAAGGTGGCAGTTCTTACTAAAAAGTATGATGCATAGTGCTTACTAAATATTGCCTGTCGTTTTTTAGTTTGTTTCACATAACACCTAATAAATTACTTAGAGAATTACTGAATTAATATGATATCCAGGATTGTATATAATTTTAAAAAGGAAATCGTAACACTTCCTTGAATGGATATATGGCTTTTAGAAAGGAAACAGTTTTTATGCTAACTCTGTTTTGTTTGCATGAGTACACGTTTTATTTCTTAATTTTATGGTCTGTGATTTAAAAGGCAGGCCCGTATATGATTTTTCATAGGGATGCATCTTATTTGAATGCCTGGAATTAAGTCCAGACTGAAAGGGCCTGGTTATTTAAATTGTGTTTGATAAAGATTAATAAATATGAACATTTCTGATGAAAAATTCATAGATATGGTAGATGATTGCATAAAACTAAACTGATGTATTACTATGGTTTTCAAATTACTTTCCTGTGTTGTTGATGCTGAAAATTGCATTTTTCTTTTATCGTGATTTTTACCAACATATGATTTTTTTTTTAGTTCTGAACAAATCACTTTTATTTTCTGTTAAATACAAAGGTATGTTAAGGTTTTGTACATCTTACATTTTTATTTTACTTTTATTGATTTTTCCACAGAATTTGCAAATCGTATTCTGCAGGATGGTCCAAACCCTCGTGCAGGCAAGAAGTCTGACCAAGCTCATCCACCCATTCACCCTACAAAACACACTGCAGCTTTACAAGGTAATTAAAACTGAAATGAATAGAGTCTGCATGTATGTTTCACTTTTAACCTTTGCTTTGGCTGTGATTTAAGGATCTTATTTGTGTCCTGCTGTCTGTAGTTGAAGATTGTACAGTCTCAGAAATTTCCATGAATCAGTATTTGCCTCCTTGGTGTAAACATTGCAGTGCAAAAATAAAGAATCTAACCACTGAAGAAGTCTGTGACATTGTGTTTTCAGTTTGAAATTGTGTGGTGGCAGTAGTGATTATGATGACTCTAATGGTGTGTTACGAAGCATACGTTTTATTTAAATGATAAAAATGTGAAAGAAACCTCATTCAGGGTTGTCAGGTGGTAAAGAGTTGAAGAGTTAAGGCTGGGTTTACCATTGTTTTGTTACAGTTTGAAAATCCATGAAGCGTGACTGGCTTCTAGTTAGTTGGTTAGGTTGTGGTGGTGATGGGAGTTTTGTGTGTGTGTGTGTATATATATATATATATATATGTATATATAGGTTATGTTCTACATAAATACTGCATATTGTATGTTTCAGGGGATGAAAAACGAGTTTATGAGTTTGTGGTACGGCACTTTCTTGCGTGCTGTTCCAAAGACGCTGAAGGATTGGAAACAGTAGTTGATATAGATATCGCTGGTGAAAAGGTGACATCTTATGTAATAATCTCCTTGAAAGGATGATATGAAAAACCCTTAACTTTTTTAAGTAGACATTTATCTCATTGGATGCTTTAGCTTTGATTTTAGAAATATTAAAGTAAATTCTTAAACACACCTAGCCTGTGTGACTAATACGGCCTGAATGTAATTTCCTCTACAGTTTTGTTAGGTGCTGCCAGTGTGTTTTTTTTGAAGTCTGTAAATTTAACATGCCATAATATAAATACCCAGAACTGAGACGTTTGCACTCCAAATTACCCAGTTCAGACATAAATTCAGGTCCAGGTGTCATTACTTAATTTCACAAAAAAAAATTAAATTGAATGATTTTCGTTTATAGTGGTCAGTGGCAGTTGGCACACGTCTTCATTTTTTGAAGCTCTGCTTAACTAAATCATATAAAGTTGCATACTGTCTGATTTTAAAACTCTCTGCATACCTAAATACTTTGTAATGATAAGAAATTGAAGGGTTGTGTACAAAAAGGGTATAGCTCCCAAACCCCGGTCATCCAGTCCATAGCCAGTTTCTGTACTGAACATAATAAAATATTAATAATAAATGTCCATCTACAAAGCCTCTTTATACCACCTGAAAATGGTCTACATAGCACGTAGTCTACGTAGACAGACGACATTTACTGTTAATTTTATTTCATTATGTTGCAATGCAGGATGCCTTGATAAACATTTTGCTGTATGTAAATCAACATTACTTTTCTTTCACAGTTTGTAGCAAATGGTTTGATGATTATTGCTCGCAACTATTTGGATGTATATCCATATGAAAAGTGGAGTGCCAAGGAGATTCATGTATATCAGTCTGGACAAACATTTGAGCCAACAAGCATTCAGATGACAGATGGAGAGACCAGTCCACCACACTTACTGACTGAAGCAGACCTCATTGCTCTAATGGAGAAACATGGAATTGGTAAAGTTTGTAGGAACTCGGTAAAAAGTTGCTTGTTCATATCATAATAATAAAAATAAAATGACACATGAGTATGATATGGTATTTTGGTTTAACTATTTTGCATGTTTTGAAACAGGCAGTCCAGAAGGCCCTGTCTCAATTCTAAAATGTCAACAACAGCAACATCAAATTTTGGATCCTTTCACCTGTTTTAATTTAAAGTTGATATGTCTCTTGAGTGGATAATGGAATTGTTCATTATGGTCTCTGTTCTCATATCTAAAAACACTTATTCTGTTTCTTGTACGTATTTTAATTGTGTTGTCTATTTAGTAATGTCACTTCATTAACATGTCTTAGGAACATAACAGAAATTTTGATTCTTTTTTATGTCCTTTTCTATTATTGCCACATTTCATTGACATGCAGGGCAATGGAGACTGGCATTTGCATGTAGAATATGTTTGTATATCTCGATGAGTTTCATTCTTTAATATCCATTTTATGGTACATTAAATTAAACCTTGCTGTTTTATTACAGATATGTCATTCTTGAACATACATATAGTAACCTGAAAGGTTGAAACTTAGTATCATGTATATATTTTTACAACTTTTTATTGTCATACATAGTAATTTCTTTTATGTTTTTTTATTATTCTTGGTTGAAGAGGTGTGTTGTATGCATTCCTATTTTATTAGCCTATTTTCTTAATTTGCTTTGACAAGAATGACTCAGAGCTTGTACTTAAATTTCAATAGAAAATTAAGTTTGCTGATAATTATTGTGTCTTTTGTGTTAAGTTGTACACTTGGGTTCTGCAAAGATGATGATGGTATAATGTGGAATTGTAATTGGCAGGAACGGATGCGACTCACGCTGAACATATCGAAACTATTAAAAGTCGGATGTACGTTGGGTTGCAAAATGGCTCTCATTTTGTACCTGGTCAGCTGGGGATGGGTTTGGTTGAGGGCTATGATAGCATGGGATTCCCCATGTCTAAACCAAATCTGCGTGCTGAGTTTGAAGCTGATCTCAAGAGGATCTGTGATGGAATAAAGGATCCAAACGTTGTTCTTGCAGAGCATCTTACCAAATACAAAGAAGTATTCCGAATAGCTTTGCAGCAGGTAAAAGGTTGTGGTGTTGAGGGTAATGCCTCCTTGAATGTTCTTATTGAACTTGCTTACTAACTGCTTGGCAGGATGTGGTAGGAGCATCCAAGGGACAGGTTTAGCTGCTCTCAGTAATGGAATGTTAGTGACAAAGGTGGCTAGCAGAATGAATCTGTGGCATGGTGTTGACTCTAAAACATGGTAACTGCCTGGTATTCCCGTGTTCTGAAAGTCTTAGCTTCGGTAAAAGTGAAGACTGGTCTGTGTGTAGAAAAGTCTACATTATGTCTGACCAGGAATAAAGCCTGTTTCTGAGTGGGAACCCAGTTTATTACCTCTAGATTACCAGACCCCTTATAAAAGATGTTTGAAACCCAAAATTTGAAGTGTAGTACTGAATTTCTTTGTGTATGTCTATGGTTGACATAGCCATTTAAATGCAATTTTTGTACAAGGCAACAATTCATAGCTATGCAGTATAGCAGTAATACTGAAAACAGAGAGGAGTGGAGAAGGGGCTTTCAAAGTCTTGAGAATTATCTCAAGCAACATGAAAATATTTTATTTCCTAACAAAACACTGTGAAGGAAAGATTTTTGTGCTGAAAATATAAACATATATAATGGCCTAGATGAATTTGTTTTAAAATGTCTGTGATAATTTGCATTTTAAAACAAATCATCTCCTCAAAGAAAACCCTGTTTAAGCTATTGCAGTACTGTTAGTAAACTTCATAAAAAATAATATTTGTATCTGTAACATAAATGTAAACACCAGTGAGGGATGCAGAATTACAAAGAACACATTTACATATACTCTGTACTCCATACTGTCTTGTTTTACTTGTATGAAAGTACTCATAAACTTCCTGATACATGTTTGAGCAGGCAGAGAAAATTGATGAGGCCTTAGGTCATTATTTGCAAGAAACAGCCCAAGTACCTCCACCAGTTCAGGCTGAAGAACAAACTGTCGGTCAGACTGTGCTCAAGTGCCCTCTCTGTGGAATGGACATGGTTTTGCGGCGTAAACGAGAAGGCACAGGAAAGTTCATCGGTTGC
>NW_019059854.1:289393-345655 GCF_000696155.1 Zootermopsis nevadensis | reverse complement strand
CTGTATGGTTTCCAGGCAATGTTGAAGATGTGGTGCTGAGTGGCGAGTCCTGCAGTGAAGTATGTAACATAAGTATATTTTGTGTGCATCTTGTATTCATATTTATAGTAAATGGCTGATGGCACCTGATTTGTGAAGAATTAATCTGGAGTTGAATAAATTTGAAGAAAACTTGGATTTTGCATCTGTTAAATTAATGTTGCCAAAGGCATTACGCTGTATGTGTTATCTGTATGTATGTATAACTTTCAAAACCAATACCTCGTGTTAGACAAATAAACAGTCAGTATATATCAGACAAATGAGTTTGTTAAAAATTATAATGTGAATCAAATTTTCAGTGCGGAGAACACGTACAGAAACTGACGTTCAATTTCCGTCGTGGTTCCTTGCTTCCATGTTACCCTGACCATTATACTGGGTGCATAGGAGGTTGCGATCCTTATTTTCTTGATGCTTTGGACATCAGACATAGCTCAGTGAGGCTGGTTCAAGGTGAGTTACATTAACCCTCTGAAGCTAATGCTTGTCTAAAGAATATTTAAGAACTCTGTGCTGGGGGGGATCACTTTACTATTACAAAGGTCACCTAATTAATGAGAATCATAAGAAACCCACAAATACAAAATGTAGAGTAATTTATTGTTGAAGCAGGTGGTACATATAGTCACCACTGAACTCAAAAGGGTTAACCCAACTTATTGTAAAGCATTATACCACATTTTAAACTTACGGTAGAAATATAATTTGCCTATGTGAGCATATATGAAATGAAATATCTGTATAATACATGTGATACCTTCATTAAGGTGTTCTCATGTACATGCAGAATTTGTAGGCTTTGAACTTGCTTTCTGAAGTATAGTAATGTGACGTAACTACAGTTGATGGTCTTTTAGTTTTTGTGCCACGTAGCATCTTGACTGTTTACCATTGTTTCAGGGAAGCATTGTCTTCATCTTCAGAGCTGAAGTTAGGAGAGTTCTAAAATTGTGAGATTCTTTTCAGGTACTCACCCAAACAGAAATACAGGAGGACAGCTTCCAGGGGCACCAATCACAAGTACTTCAGTTGATAGCGGACTGGGAAGCTTAGACCACAGTAATGGGTCAACAGCCTACAGTAGTTCTGTTCCATCTGGTACCCCCATGGGAACCAACCAGATGAGAAATGGCAGCATGCAGGGACGTGGACGAGGAAGGGGCAATAATCGTGGAACTTCAGGCCTTTATGGAAGAGCAACACCAGCTTCAAACAATACTGTTTCAAATCACCATGAGGTAATACAGCAACGTATTGGTCTATGTGAATATAAGAGGTTGCAAAGATCACAAGCAAACATATGTACAGTGTATTTTTCTGTGACTGAAGGTAAGCGTCTTTGTCTCATCTCTCTGTTGAAGGATCTAATTGGGATATTAAATGTGAACAATGGAAGTAAATCTTCAGCTGCGTCAGGGAGTGGCAGAATACGAGGTGTGTTGGATAGTGGCAACCCACATGATAATGCTATTGTGTGCAATTGCAATGTGGATGCCATTCAATTGACAGTGAGGAAAGAGGGGCCCAATAAAGGTTGGTTTAATTACTGCAACCACAATCCTTTCCCTGTCTGTGAACTGATGTAGCCAGTAATGCAGGTTCTGGCAATGCCTGATGATCCAATCAAAACTTCTTGCTTTATGTCTTGTCCTGTACTTTTTTTAATATATTATTGTACATAGAGATTTGACAGTAGTTTTTTTATTTCTGGTTTGATATTTCAAATTTTCCCACTCTTAAAATTCAGTTTATTGTGAGCTTTTGTTGTTTAAATTTGTAATTCTGTGATTATTTCTTAACTTCTTTCTTGCTGCTCTTGTGAAATGATTCTTACTTTATACCTATTAATCCTTTTTCAATGCCCTGCTTATATATTGTGAATATGAAGTATGTGTTGAAACTAGTGACAGTTAAAAAAAATGTTTATATGTGGGATTTTCAATTTCTCCTGCCTAAGATGAACAGTATTATGTATAATAAAAAAGACTAATTTGGTATGGTGTTTTTCTCTTAATACAAAATTTATTTTCAATTGGTACTTTGCATGAGTGTCATAACATTTTTATTTATTTATTTCCCTGGAGTATTCTAAACAGTAAATGTTTATTGTTTAAATTGTAAAATGAATATTCTGGATTAGCTGAACATCAGTGAAACTGTTTGGATCAATATTGCTTTTTCTGCTGATAGCTGTATAGCATTCAGGACTCAAACTCGTGTAACAACACTCATGCAGGAAGTGTTGAATCACAACCTGAATATTTCAGGTCGTCCATTCTACAAGTGTGGGAAACCACAGGGACAGGGTTGTAACTACTTCATGTGGGCAGATGATGTGGAGAATAACCCATCTCTCATCAATCCAAGATTTGACAATTGTGGCCGAAGTAATAGCACAACATTCACCAGCAATACTTTCTCACGTCCTTCCTGGGAAATGCAAGGTAAATGCTAAGAACATTATGGGTGTTGTTATTTACTTGTGAGGCAAATTCATTATGAAAGAATACTTAGTGTTTGTCTTTACTATGTGTTCTTTGACTGATTTTTATCTGGCACATTGAAGTCTATAAAATGACTTTCAGTAAATTAAATAATTCAGTACATATGGTATTTATTGCCCCAAATCCTCGTCTGGAGCATTTTATTCCCCTTGGAATCATGACATGGTTATCCAGGTACCATACAATAATATTTAGTCTGTTTATTTTTCATAATCATTTTTTCAGCTACAAGTGGTCCTGGAGATGATGGTGAAGTGGTCTGTCAATGTGGAATGCCAGCTAAAAGGTATAGCTGTTAATATTTTGGATATGGGGTCATCTATCAGTTTTGTTGCCTGTTTTGCATGCTTTTAAAGTTTCTTTGATAGGTATGTGATTTTTTCAGTCCCTTCAGGCATGTACTGGGATATTGGCCAAAAATATGTCACATCTGCTTCCACATCCTTCCCAATTCAACATTCACTGTCACCTGAATAAGTGCTGCATAATGTATGCAGTTGAAAAGTTGGTATTAATAAAATGAAGCTCCCATTCTGTGGACACATATACTTTTTCCTTCTTTCTGCTCCCCTTTGGGTTGCTAAACAAGATTGAAGCTCATGACTGCCAGTTCTAGAAATAGTAATAGTAGTAAGTTGCTGCTCAAACTGTGGGGTCATCTTCCACATACTTTCATCCAAATAGTTCTTCTGAGTTTAGAATCATCAGCTGCCAATGCTCTCTGGTTACGTTTTGGCAGCAGATGATGATCACCAGAACTTATTTTGCTCAGCCACAATTATGCATGCACTGCTTTCTAATTTTGAATACAGATATCAGATTTAGAATTATTACAATTTGGTAATGCTGATAAGGCAGGTAGTTGATTAAGGAAAATTTAATGTAAGTTATTTAATAAGTGACACTGGTTAGGGTCTTGGAATCCACACTGTAGTTTTTGCATCAAAAGGGTAAGGGTTATTTTTCTGTTAATTAGTAGAATGTTTTGCTACTTGTTACTAATTTTTATTTTGTGCTGTAAGAGGGGACTTTGAAAGATTGGAAGCAACTTATTTCTGTATTTTATTACTATAGAAAACATTCTACCTTAATTCCTAAATAAACTATGCGTACTGCCATTTGCTTTTAGGTTAACTGTACAGAAAGATGGTCCAAACAAAGGACGTCAGTTTTATGCATGCCAAAAACCACAGCATGAACGTTGTAATTTCTTCAAATGGGCAGATGATACTATACCTGGTGATGATGGAAGATGGGATGACACCACCTCAGGTTCAACATCTAGGGGACAGGGTGCAGGTAGGAATTGTCTATTTTAAATGAAAAATCTGTTTTGTTGATTGAAAAATTGTTTATTACTTATGTTATTTTCTGAATAAACAGTACAGTTGTCCAATGAGTGATATTTCTGCGCAACTGTTGAATTATGCAAATGATTCTTCTTCCATAAAACAGTGGAATTATCAGCTAAGTTTTCAATACCATGGTTTACATTTTTTGGGCCCATCCATAGCTTCATATAAATAATTAGCTGTTTTGTCAAACTTTATGTTTCTTAGTTTGGTACATTAACATACTCATTCTGTGATAAAGTTTTAGGTAACCCACATTTAAGGTTCTTCTTTTGTCTATATTGTAAAAAGTGTCATGTTTAGTTGAATGTTAAATACAGATTATTTTATATAAATGCACATATACAAAGTTTCCATGTACTGAAATTTGGCTGACATACATCACACTTTAATTTTGTGAAATACAATATTATAAATGGACAAGCCACATCTTTGCAGCTACAGCAAATTGCCTTTCCTCCTATAACACTATTATCAAACAGTTCATAAAAAATGTATGAAGCACCATAGAAAAGATACCACCAAAAGACTGATGGTGAAAATTTGATATTAAAGTGTAACATTACAATTTGTAAGATATTCGCTCAGTTTAAATGCAATAAATAACTTTTTAACAAATGAATGTTAAAGTCTAATGAAACTTGTACTAATGATATTCCAGTTTGTTAAGAAATGTGTCATAAATGTCTTCAGCATATTACATTTGTTATTTGGACATGTGATTCTAGGACGAAGGGGGTCTAAGAGGCCAGGACCAACTTCTTCAGGACCTCCCAAGAAGAGAAAGTGTAGTATATGCAAACAGGAAGGTAGTATTTTGTTTCACGTCATTCCTCTGACATTGTTCAGTATGTGGCATAAGACTTTCATAATATCTGGCTGCAGTCAAAGAAACTCAGAAGTATCTTATATAACACATTCAGCAGCAAGACATACGTACCAGAACGGATTTATTATTTTTGATATTAATTAAAAATCTCATTCATAGTATGAATTTTACTCCAAATCGCAGATCTGGCCAAAACTCTGTATGGCTAGAATTTAACTTGTACAGCCTAAAGTTAATGTACTTGTGTTTGCATGCTACAGCTGCTTAACTTTTATCAATAGGCATGTTGATACATAATTATATGCCATATTTACAGTTTGTTCCACTTTACATGTACATGTGTTGGCAATATGGTCTGTTTTATTCCTTTGGAAACAGTCTTTGATGCTCTTCTTTGCAAAGATTTTAAAACTATATGCAGTATCATTTCGACTAAAAATTGCTCTCTGTACATTGTCTTCAAAATCAGCGACTACAATTGGTCACTTATGAATAAAAGTGCACTCAAATGATTAATTGTGTTGTTGTGTATCATTATATCCTTTTGTATACAAGATATGTCTGAATGATCCTGCTTTATGTTGTAATGCTATCCTCTGTTGCAGGTCACATCAGAACAAACTGCCCAAACAAATAAAACTATTCAAGAATATATAAAACGAAGAAAAATTGTTATAAATATCAGAGGAGTTTATAGTTATTAATAAAGGACATACATAAGGCATATGTTTGAATGTAATTTTATGAGATTAAAAAGAGAGTATGTACGTGTGTGTGCGTGCTTGCGCTTGTATCCAAATTGTATATAGATCTTTTCTGTGTCTGTGACGGTGAAAAAATATGAGTGATCAATGAGCAGACATTTATTTTTATACTGGAACATATTTTGAAGTAACTGATAAAATATTTGATGAAATGCCTATCCATGTTTGTGATGAGTTGTTTTCAGGGGCCCTTCTTTGAAACCCATTTAGTAATCTGCATATGTCTGTCCACCCACCTATACATCCTTTGATTTAACTGAAAGAACTTCCTATACCTGACAAGCATAACACCATGTTTGTAACTTGATGGGTGGGGGCAACACTAATGCAGTTTGTATCAGTATTTTGGAAAACGTCTGCCTTCATTATCATGGCCTGATGTACTGAATAATGTGACTGCCAGTTGAATTTATACACACAGCCATCAGAGCCCAGTACAGATAGGAAACATTTACAGTTGTAGAAGCTGAGTGTATATATGCAGGACACTTCTTGCAGATCAGCCAGCAAGCTTCTGACAAAGTTCAGGCAAAAGAATGTGCACGTTGGACAGATGGGCCATAACATTGAGACAGAAATGTAAGTGAAATGCATTGTATATATGCTTGATCTGGTTAGGTCTGGTGGGTGAACATAGCATTGGGATACTGCTGTATTGGCTAGAATGTCAGGCTTAGTGAAAGAGGTTACATCCCAAAAACTTGGTAGAAAAATTCATTTTAAGTTCATCCTAAAACCTGACTACCAATATACTGAAACAATGGAAGGACAATAGTTTGCATTATGGATTTTCAGGCTAAGCAATACAGTAATGACATTACCTGACTTTTAAGCACATACTGCCCTGTGGACTAACTATGAGAGTAAATGATAGGAGAATTCCCCAGATAAAGAAAACGTGATTAGGAAGATTAGATGAACCAACAATTTAAAAACCAGTGTATGGTTACCAAGGACTGTGTTTAATGGATAATCTTATCGCAACTAATCGAGTTCATTCTAGTCGTAATTATCTGACTTCAAGAAGGGCATTACTTCCGTGGTTCAATGTTAATCAGTTTTATGTAAACATATTTTTGTTTGAAAGTGTGCCAAGGAGACCTATTTAAGTGAACGCTGTATTGTTTTATAACACTTTTGGTTCACTTATGGACAGAGAAACTGGGATCTTAGAACTTATTGTGGTTAACAGTCGCAGAGATGGGAAACTGATTATGAATGTAGTGTGCAAATTTCTGAAGGAAACCGCTGTGACTAATGTCAACGAACCTTGTTACAGGTCGAACTTCCGACGCCCGATTCTGAATTGTAACCGATGATGAATATAGATGGTACTGAAGTCTGAACATAAACATTATTTCCTTGTTTGGTTGTCGGACATTTGTGGGTGCTATTATCTTTGTGTGAGAGAGTTCCTTGGTATTATCTATGCCCTAGAACAATATGGCTCTTAAGTAGATTCAATATGTTCGATACTTAACCTATCTTCAAAATTGTATAAATTATTGATGAGGATTGGACATTAAGATGGCATCTCGTAGTCTCACAGAAGTTTTCGTTTTAATGCGAAATAATGCTATGCAAAGTAGACATATTTATTCTGAACAAGTAAGTGGTTAGATTGTAGTCATCTGGTTTATGTTTCTCTTTTCCGTAAAAAGTTGGTACAAGATGAATTTAAAAATATTATGAACGCGAACGGACTTTTCAGAATATTTTAAATTTACACCGCGATTGTGTTCCTCCAGTACAAATAATTAACATTGAGTATTCATATGTGTTATGTGGCCTGAATATGTATTTGTATATTCACAGCAAGTGACAGATCGGATGTCTCTGGTTGGTTCAGATATTGAATCAGGCCTAGAACTCCGCAGATCAGGAGAATCACGGATGCCACCTGCGTGGGCTGATGGGCTAGAAGAGGCTCAGTATTCACTTACTCGATTACGAGCCAAAATTCATGATCTAGATACCCTTCATACTCGACACCTCCATCGACCAACTTTAGATGATTCATCTGATGAAGAGCAACAGATTGAAGCACTTACACAAGAAATTACTAGGGTGAAACTGGTTTTTGTAGTAGCAAGAATTAATGTGATTGTTACATAAGTGACATATGATGGGTTTTGGTTTGGTTCACTATTGTGCAAAACTTATTTTGTGGGAAAGTAGACACTTTATCTAGTATTGTGCTTGCTTACACTTCTATGTCAAACATATAATTTACATGGGTGCCCACACAATATATTCAGGTTTTTAAAATGTTTTATTTTTGTAATCATGATACAGATGTTTGGTGCAGCCCACCGTCTGATCCAGCAGATACGTCATCAAAGTAGTGAGGGTGGTCGCCAAGAACAAAGACTTTCTTATAATGTTGTTTCATCATTAGCTGCAACATTACAGGAACTAACAGTCAACTTTCGAAGGTCACAGAATTCATATCTCAAAAGTAAGTTTTTTAATCTGTACAAAGTAGCCTATATGCACTTTGAATGTTCTGCATATTCTGCTCTTTCATAAATGATGGATGTATGGTGTTCCTTATCAGCTTTGCTTTTTTTAAGGTCATTCATGTACATAATCTAAAATACATTAATTTATTACTGATACAGTAGACCACTATTGCTTCTTTTGTATTTCTTTTTATTCATTAGTGTTTGTAAATGTTTATACTTATCTTATAATTACAGCATTATAATATAATACTTAAATTTAGAAATGTTTATTGATTCAATTTATGAACAAATAAATTAAACATATCAGTTACAAAAATTATCTCATAGAATGCATACAATAGTAATCATGAAATGAACAGTCACAAGACTTTTTTTTTTCAATTTCTATATTGGTACGCGGTTGAGCTCGAGTATTTGAATGTATGTGGTAACTGCCCTATCATCATATTCAGTGCCTTATAAACTTTTATTACTACAGTACTGCTAACCTGCAAATAAGTACAACTCTGATACTAAAGCATGTATTTTTGTACATTCACAGAGTTAAACTCAAGAGAGGAACGTTCAAAGCAGTATTTTAACACAGTATTGGATCAGGACTTATCACAAGGTGTTGACTGGGAAGTGGATATTGAAGCAGATAGTATTGACCACCAGTTTGGTCTGGGACCCACACCTGGTCACCTCACACAGCAGCAACTACTTTTGCTAGAAGAAGACAATACACGGATGGCAGCTCATAGAGAACACGAAGTACGACAGATAGTCAAATCTATTGTTGATCTAAATGACATTTTCAAGGACCTTGCACATATGGTTGCAGATCAGGTAAAAACTGTTTTATAGACACTTCATTCAGCATTAATAAAGTAACATACTATAATCATGCCTGTGTGTGCATGTGCGCACGCACATAAACCAGTATAGGAGGTTTTTTTGCTTGGTTTTGCTGTGGTTCTGTAGGTCATCTCTTCTTTAGACCCTATCTCGGCAGCTAGGGTATTGGATGATGATGACCAATCCAACAATTTTCATAACACAGATTCAAGTAAGCCATAAGCCACTTGATGATCAAAATGTGGAAGCACCCCATTGTGCTGTAAGAGGATCCTGTGCCTTGTCTCCAGAGGCACATCCTTCATTATGGATGCTGCTTACATAATAGGATGACCCCAAAATGATTTAGTGAGCAGAAATCTCTTGTTTTGAATAAACCATAGTGAACATTTTGAATAGTTATTAGATGTGTCTCATGAAATGTAGCAATAAATTCATCTGACACTCTTGTTTATTCTTCATACCTTCAAACCATCATAGCCCTGCAATGGTTGGAAATATGATCAGTGTTGTGTTACCATTTTTTACTTGAAATTATATATTGATTTAACCCCTCCCCCACCTTCGCCATTTTATTGCAGAACAGTTGTGAAACATTCTATATTTAATAGTGAATGTTTAGTTACATCTCATGCTTCAAGGTAAGGTCTGCAATGTGAGGTTTGAGGCTCTCATGGTGTTGAGTATGAAGATGACTTGTGTTCTGGATTGTTGTGCTATGTAGTGTGGTAGAAGTTTACTAACATTTTAGAGGTGCTTGCTGCCTCTGAAATTCTGTGAAATTTTACCAGACTACATGATGCAACAACCCAGAAGACAGTCATCTTCATGATCTGTGATGACCTTCCCGGCCTCTGCCAACATAGGCATGGGTATGGAATCAGTTTCTGAGGCAGAAGGACCTATAGGACTATTCTGTTACTCCCAGAGTGTGATCTTGAGAATAATGGTTGGCAGAAAAAATCTATAGCTTAACATGGGCTTCAAACCATTAAGGGTGTCTGTTATTCCTCCCACAGTTTTATTTTTAGCAGAGGTAAAGACTTAAATGTTTGAACAGACATGTACACAAATTCTGACTGGGGATCAAACCCAGAACCCTTTTAATGTGTTACGTGTTACCACCACATTCCTGTTTATGGCTAATAAAAGTTTAAGTATTTTTATCACCCTTTTTTAAGTTGAATCTATTATTAAAGTATATCCATTCTGTCTCTTTTAGGGTACAATTTTGGACAGAATAGACTACAACATTGATCAATGTCAAATTCAGGTACATCAAGGCTACCAGCAGCTTCAGAAGGCCGACAGTTACCAGAAAAAAAATAGGAAGATGGTATGCATTCTTATTCTTGCATCAGTCACAGTAATTCTTCTCATACTTTTAATAATTGTTAAATCATAATTAAGTGGATGTATTAAAAACTCAGTTGCTCTCTTGAAAGAATCTTCTGTGCTTCTGTACATAATATTGTCACAATGCAAGAACAATTCGTTGATGTTACAACTTTATTCCACAATAACAAAAACTGTGTTGGATCCCCCCCCCCCCCAAAAAAAAAGAATGAATTTTAAAGTATTTACTGCTAGAGCTGGGGTTTTACATTTCTTGGAGATGTTTTATACTGTTAGCACTAGAAATTCCAGATTTAGTGTACAGTTCTTTGTAACTTAATATTGGTAGATATGAGGTTGTTTGAAGGTTTATTTACGTGACTACACATTACCAAATCACTGGTGTTTCTTCTACCTCATAGTTTCCCTCTCCTTCCCATTATTATCTGGTCCTTTAGTTATTTTCTTAGCACAATGCTAAATCATAGACAGTTGTGCAGTTGTGTTTTGATATTTTATTGGGTTCAGAGTTGATGTCTTGGCCTCGTGTTTGTTCTGTGAATCCTATGAAAGTACAGTCATGAAAGTGAAACTGGAACAGTAGCAAAAGGCACACAGCAAAAAATTCGAATGACACGAACAAAAGGCAGGCTTATCAGAGGCGAATCCAAAGTCTGTTTTGATTTTTTTTAGCACCCATAAACATGGTGTAGATTTTACTGATTAGAGTGTTCTGAATTATTATGTCAAAATACTGAAAGAGTCGTATTATCTTCTGCAGTTTACTCTCTTTTACCATAGACAAAGAAACCATTTTTAAACTATACAGAGAGTGAGACAGTTTATCATTGAAAGCTGCTGCACTTAACACCATAACCTCAAAGTCTATTGAAAGTGTAAAACTTACTTTTATTTCTCAGAAAGATCATCAAGAAGGGAAGTTGCTTTGCTGAATAGTACATAGCATTTGGAATTCATAGTGTTTTTAAAAATCATAGGTGGTACTATTCTATGTAGACTGATTGCACATGATACTCCAATTGTCAGATCACGCAAAAAGACTCCATACACAACATGGGGATTTTCTACACTCCAGGTGTCACTGTTATGACTGTTCACATAGACACTTAAAATAAAGTATGTCTCGTTAGAATATGAGACGTGGATCAACAATTTTTTCTGACTTCCAGTGACTGAAACCTCAACAGTACTGAATTTTTTTTGTTGCATTCTGTCAGTATAAGTGTTTGCATGTCTCCAATTTTGTAGACCCATAACTCTAAATAATTTTGTTGTACTATAAACTAAAACAATTGAAATGCCACATGGTAGAGCAATGTGGCACTGTGATTTTTAGGGACTATCTTCTAGTCAAGGCCAGAGACAAGCTGTGGACTCTTTAAAAAGGCAACACATAACTGTCATATATCAGATGCCTAATTTTGTATAGACTAAACTGAAGTTTTTGTGGGGGTGAAGAGGGAAAATACAAGGGGGAAAAGTACTAGGCATTTGGTAATGCCTGGTGATGTAAGTGATCCTTTAATTAACCGCTTGTTTATTGGTGATGTAATCTCACTGTCTTATTCAAGTTATAAGGAGAGATGTGCTAAATTAACTCCCATCAATGTTGGTGGTATTAAAGCATCTCGAATGAATTAGTCTGTCCATTTTGGCAGTAAATATGTCAACTTTACACCTGGCGATACACATTAATATTATATATGCACCAGACTCTTTAAAAGAACAAATGAGCTTTCAACCCTTCAGTTTCTGATCATTTTTTTACTGTGCACAAGTTGCATCTTTACTTTTTGGAAGTGAAGCCGTATTTACATCTACCATATCAGGATTACTAAAGCTATTTATTTCAGGAATTTCAGTATTGCTGATTGCTGGTACTTGTGAGCGGTAGTTAAATTTCATAATGTGAACTTTTTTCTATTCTCTAACATTAGTTTGTATTACATTATCAAACAGTAGACACACCAGAGTGCCATAAAGCAGTGGCTGCAACAGCCATGTAGAACACATTCCAATGTGGCAGATGAAAAATAAATCAGGGTGGTAGAGGGTAAGGAAAGGATGTAATATCTACTTTGTAAAATTTTCCAATGTATGTGGGCTATAAGTAAAAGTATGAGGTAGTAAGCACCTCTGAAACATAAGTCAGTTTCTACCAGACTACATGACGCAACATCACAGAAGACAGGCGCCTTCATACTTGTTGCCAAGGGAACCTGAAATATCACCATGTAAATAATGTATATAATATTTATCTGTATTATTATTGCTGTTATTAAAACACATGTTTACAATTTGTATGTTTCTTACAATTACTGTGCACTTCAAATGTGAAAGATAAGACTGCTAAATTCAAGAAAAATTTGTCAATGTGCCTAAGCATCAAACCTTGGGAGGGCATAGGATGAATGGAGGTAAAGCTTTTCCCATAAGTAACCTTGGCATTAGAGGGATATATGTGGACCTTGAAAGTGTAATTCTTGTTATAACACTTATAGCCTTTAATTTATTATTTCATTCCCCTACATTATTTTGACCTTTTTAAGTTTAAGTTTGGATTTGCTGGGTAGCTGTCCACAACTTGTGCAATCTTTCTTTCTTCTTCTTCTTTTCTTTCTCTTTTTCTTTCTTTCTTTTTTTTCCCCCTTGCTCTATTTCCTCTCCCAATTGCTCAATCTTTTAATTTTGAAGCTGTCATCCAATCGTGAGTCATGTTCGCATATTTAACAGGAAGATTTTAAACTCCTTAAAACACAAAGGGCAGTGATGAGCAACCTATGGCTGCTGTGGCCTGCTGGTTTTCATGGTATGACCCGTAAGTACATTCTTCTAATGAGAAACTCAGAATTCATCTCAATATTCTCAAAATACTCAAAGCAATATTTACATGATATTCAAATTAAGATCATTTAAATATTTAAACCCCAAAATGACTGTCATATGGCTGGTGTTTATATTTAATATTCCAATACTGAATAAGATTGGGTGACCTGGCAGCATTTACTTCAAACCCATGTTAACACTTATTCTTGATTCGCTATGTGTGACATTAATGTTGAAACTGTTTCAGCTAAATTTCAGATGGAGGTGATAGTTTTGAAGTGTGATACTGACCTGAGAAATACATTTTGACTTCTTGAATTTTACACATTCTGTTTACCTGCTGATAGGTTTCCAGTACTAATTAAACATGCATTCAAATGATGTGTCAAGTTCTTTTCAAACATGAAAGTGGTCAAGAGTAAATCTGAAAATCGATTTGATGAACAATAGGAAAGCTGCTACCAAATTGCTGCTTCACATATGTCCAAATATTGAGAACTCGGTGGCAAAGAAACAGTGACAAGCTCCTAACTTATGTTCTTCCACCCTTCAGAAATAAAACTGTAAGTCTTAAAAGTTACCTTAATATTTTTCAATGCTTTAGTAAAGTAAAGCTGTTCCACTGTATACCATGTACATGCTGGGTGTGTGTGTGTGTGTGTATTTCAGATGGAGGTGATAGTTTTGAAGTGTGATACTGACCTGAGAAATACATTTTGACTTCTTGAATTTTACACATTCTGTTTACCTGCTGATAGCTTTCCAGTACTAATTAAACATGCATTCAAATGATGTGTCAAGTTCTTTTCAAACATGAAAGTGGTCAAGAGTAAATCAAACCCCAGTCATTCAGTCCGTAGCCAGTCGCTTATACTTACTGATCTATTGCCTTAGTACTAATAATAATTTAGTATTGTTATAACTTTCCTCTGTAAAGCATAATGTAAAACTCTGTTAAAAAATCATGACTTTGACAGCACCAACTCTACCAGTCTTTTCTAATTTAGTTTATAATGTCCAAATTGTATATCTTTGCCGATTAAATTCTCTTTTTTTATTGGTATGAACAGTATAATTTAAATCTATGTAATAATATATTGTAGTTTCTCTTGATAACTTCTTCATTAGCCATCTTATTCCAAATGAAATTGTAGATGTGCTACTCATTTTATCATACTATATAGTGGTCTAGCGGTTCGAATGCTGGTCTTGTAATCCTGGGGTCTCGGGTTCGATTCCCGGCGGTGCCCGAATTTATAACTTGTGTTGGGCAAGCAAGGCCATGGTCTAGGCAACACAAGTTTTCCTCCGGGGGCTTCCCCGGATTTTCCGTGGCATCCCAACAATTACTCCATTCACACACAGAAGAAGGCAATGGCAAACCACTTCTGGATCATCTGCCAAGAACGTATATGAACAGGTCCCAGTCCGAGAAAAGGATGGAAGGATCCTGTTCATATGTACCTGTCGTCAGATAGAATATAGACATTAACCTTTCAGAAATATCTTGAGATTTCTAAGCAGTTTGTTTCATTGGCCCACTTAATGGTACCTGCACCTTGTCATGGTGGTGGGGCTTGAGTACCTCAGTGATCCCAAGAGCTATGCTGGCAGTAGCATAGCTACTGGTAGGGCCTCCCTAGCCAGATTGGTCGAGGGGGAGAGGTCAAACTAAGACAGGTACCCTGGTCCTCCAGGTTGGGGGTTGGTCGCAAGGTTAATAATCTTGCACCGTAAAAAGGAAGATGTTTCGAAACCTCGATCAAAACCTCGGACAGACGGACCTAACAGAGGACCAAATGGAAGAGGAGAATTGAGGAGGCCATGGACCGAATACGGACTGGAGAGCCATAGAAGAAGTTTGTTTCATTGGTGTGTTAGAGTGATGGGTGAATACTTATATACGTGTATGACAAAAATTAAGGCAGCAGAACAAGATTTTCTGAAGATACTGCTTTAATTCACTTTACTGTACCATACGAAAAGCTATTTTAACTCCACAGATACATTTTATTGCAAACAAAAGGATTTCATCATACATACAATTTTTAAAATCACAACCATAATTCTTAACTAAAATTATAACAATTTATTTTATTGAAACTATTGCTATATAAGAGATAAATATTTGATTTATACATATATATCATTTATTATGTTTTCTTAAAAATATGCAACCTTTATCATTCATGATTTGCAAATGATCTGCTTCAGACAGTTGTGAGGCTATCAGCAATGAATGTATTTTAGTGAAGCATTCGGATAAATACATCATCCAGTATCTGAAGTACATGGTGAAGAATCATTGTTGCTATTTCCATTAGGACTGTCCGTAGATGAACTGTTCTCCCTCTTTATGGAATGTCTCTCATCAGTGCCAGGATCTTCAACTGTCAACATAAAAGACATAGTGGAAACATTTACTGACAATGCTGAGGATTTATGAAGTTCTACACTACGGCATAAAATGTCAATCTTTCTAAAGTGCAGGGTATACTATTTAAAATTAACCAGATAACAATCGTGTACTTTGGTGCAAAAATGAAATTGGAATTAGGTCCACCCCCATGTAATACTCTCACAACCTCTCTCGTGCACTGCTCATGACAGCTGTGCAAGAGCTATACAGGTGTGTTCATGAGCAGTGTGTTAATTGTGAAACATTTAGCGGTGCATATCCAAACAAGGAAGTACCAAAAAAGACCACTAAGATTTTGTATAAATCCCCAGCCATGTATGCTATTGTTTTCAAGGAAAGTCAATTTATGTATTTCCCATTTCAAAAAATCATTACCATTCACAATTTGGGGCTTCTACATTAAACGTAGTTCTACTTCATAAGTTCACATGCTTACCATGTTGGCATTACTGATGACAGAAAATTAAACAATTAGTGTACAAAGGTAAAGGAAGTTGCTTGTACTGGCATGATATTCATATAAAGTTTCATGAAAATCAATCAATTGGTTCACAAACCTTTCAAGTGTGCACATATATAATGAGGATACTATGATAAATGCTTACATTCTTCATTAACATCTTCACCACTTTTATCCCTGGAATAATGTGATTCTTTTAATGAGCCTGTTCTTGAATGATCAGATGTAAGATTTGTTGCAGAAACTGCAACTGTTTCAAAAGTTTGTCTTGTTTTGCTGGGACCTGCTTTGGCTTTGGTTTCAGCATCATCATTATCATCTTCCTCTACATTGTGACTTCTCTCCATCACAGCTGCAATAATGCAAATCACATATTTCAAATTAATATTTTTGTTTGTTGTGGTTTAAAACACTTACACACACTTATGAAGTAAGTCTGACTTCTGTTGCAACTTTCAGCTGCCTACCACACATAGAACACATGAATGTGAATTTGAAGTTCTATATTGTAACACCTCACAATATGTTATTCTGGGAATAACTTTACAACACAGTGACCATGTATTTAAACTTCTTTATCACACACCCATAAACCTGTAACATAATTTGTGTTTTACTTATAGTTACTGTACTCAATATAAATCTGATAGTCTGTCTTCACTGGTGAGTCTGAATAACAAACTAAATTAACCTACCTCAATCTTGTCATCAAATTCGGATTTGTTGGAGATATATATATATTTTACATGTGAACCAAAAACAATCTTTGCTACCTTGGCTCCAGAAACAAGTCTTTTAATAAACACAGGACCTGCATTTTAGACATGAATGCTACATGTCAACATAAGTGGAAACGTTTGTTGTACCCGACAATGTAAAATACATACAACAGAAACATGAAAAAGGCTTACCAGAAAATGCTTCTGGATACTGTGAAGCTAATTTAGTTGTCATTACTCTTATTCTTTTAAAAATGCTGTCTAAATCTTTTTTCATTTCTAAGAGTAGTTGTGTGTGCTTTTTAAACTCTGTACCGGCTGATTTTAGCCGATTTACAGAAAGAGCATTGCAGTTGGTTAACATTTCATTTGTCTTTTCAAATCTCTGTAACCTGCAACAATGAAACTGCCCGTTATTATCAGCTATGAAATTATGCATACATAACCTTAAACGTAATCAGTTAGGTAAATCGTTAATTCACACTGCTTACATTTGCTTCTGTGCTCTAATCATAGCTTCTACATCTTGTTGGTCAACTATTCCAGCTAAACCTTGTATAAAAACCTCTGGTGCTGTATAATTTTGAAAACATTCTATACTTCCCAAATCACTCTCAGGAGTATTTTCAGCCATTTTGGGATTCCATCAGTGTTCCAACTTGACGAGTTTGAAATTTACAGTCAATCTATTAACGAAGGGAAATTCTCTTTAGAGTATTCTTTCCAATGGGACACTTTTGTTATTAGAAACAGATTTATATTCATTCATGCAAGTGTAAGTGGACGAAAGCAAACAAAACCACACGTGCAAACGACGTAGGGATTGTGTCAATCTACTGGCCTCATGGATATGTCGAAGGCCGAAAGAGTCACAGTTGCTATGGTAACGAGCGTACTATTCATATGATAAACATAGTGTAAGATACCGGATCTAATTCTGATATCTCTCCAGATGTAAAAACTGATACTTATAAAAATACACAGACACTTTTTGTTTGGTGAACTTTTATCATCTCTGTGCTAGAAAGAAGGCAATGTGTGTAATTGTAAGAGTAATACATTTATGTGGATACATATTCGCAGCAGATGGCCTTGCGATGCCAGTTATTGAATGGAGAATTTTACCATACACATTCCATTTGATTTAACAATCCGTCAAAACGTTTGTGAGATTTTTTGCAACATTTTTTTAAATTTAAAATTGGCAGTGCAGGTGACATCGATCACAAAAATGCCCTGTCAAAATTGCATCTGATGCTCGGGCTCTCCTTTTTTATCTCAGTTATTGCGTTATATTGCGCCACCCACCCTCCGTAGCTAACACTGCTGCGACACGGTACAAGCTTGCAAGGGTAGAGAAGGAACCACGAGCGTAACATTCCCCAGCTGTGACTATTCTGAATGTATGTATGTCTGTCTGTCTCAGTGTATGTATGCCGCGTACCGTTGTGCTTGTCTCTCTCGGTGCTGTAGCTCGCTTTCCATGTGGGCATCAGCTGCTACGAACCAACAGCTGTCCCGTAACAATCAGCGAAAGCGACGTTGCCAGACATGCCATAAACGTGTAATTTCAGGAAAATTAAATTGCTAGTCACCTCAATTGATTGCTATAAGACATAGCTACATTGATGTTCTCTCACGGTTCCTGTGGCCGGAAAAGTACTTGTTTGCACAGAGTAATGACAAAATGTAAAATCCGTGGTAAATTGTAGTTTGCAGCTTTTTAAAACATCTGGCAACGGACATATTGGTTCAGGAGTAGGAAATTTGCAGTATGTTTCTGTAAAATTGACACCGCTACTTTAATGAGGACGGGTAATTCATCATACCGGTACGTATCTGTAACACGGAAAATATGTGCATGGAATTCGGTTATTGTGGTTGTATTTAAAAATGTCTTGGTTATATGAGAGATAAGGAACCTTTGGCCTTAATGATAGTACACTTTCTCGGAATGTTCACATTCTGGGGGATGGGTTAGTATGACAAACATTTATTAAACATTATTTAATTCTGGCCGCAGAAACCCAGCAGGTACATTCACGAAAGGCAAGCTACAGCCTGTCCATACTGCCAGATTGCGATCGAGTGTCGCAACCGCTCTCAAAGCGCTTTTGATGGCTCTCAACCGCTGCGAGCTGTCACCCACACTCCTGACCCTATCAATTTGCAGGCTGCCTATGTTTTAGGCGCGCACTCCATCCATAGTTTAGATTACCAACCTGCCTTTACCATGCTGTGAGCTCGATGGAAGCAAAAATGACGTAAAAGTATGTGTTTGATAATTCTTTTTCATTACCTCCCCATTTCCATGCTGAAATGTTGGTCTTTGGGGTACACTCAATTTATATTTTGAACTGAGCGACTTCAGCATGTGTTACTTAGAGCAGAAAATGTTTGCGATAATGTGCGCCCTTATGGGAAACACGTGACATTTCCTTTTTAGAATTACTTGTACTGCTTTTGCTTTGCAGAGCGCATTCCATGCTTCATAATGGTATAGATGAACCGAAATATGAACGACATTTTAGCAGGAGTTGTAATTAATATATGCGGCATGTATTAAAGGATCAACTATAACTTCAGAATTAATCAACCCTCCAACACAGACTCTTAGAATCCATCTTTGGAGAAATGACTCATGTTTTATTCCGGGTTATAGTTTATAATAATAGAGTTAGCCTGAAAGTAACTGAATTAAAACAAAAACAATAATCTAAATCACAAAAAACATAATAAGATGTCGGAAATATTATTTAGTGTAACTGTAGAATTATATTAGTTCGTACAGCAGTGTACATGTAGTAATAGACAGACACATAGAATATCTAGGTCCAAGCCCTGGAATATTCTCTAGAAATCGTGAAAGGGTACTACTGGGCCAGGATACAGATTATCAAACCACATAGAGAAAACTTCTTGGATAACGACTAGTCGAAAGACCCAGAAGATTACAAAGACGTTACAATGGTCGAAAAATGGCATTTATTTGCCTAACCTTAGGACCACAAGAAGAATATTAAGTTAAACATTATAACTTATATTTAAAATATTAAAGAATTTTGTATCGAGACTTTAAAATAGGCCTTTTAGAATTATTTAAGTTCGAAAAGGATTCTTCCGAAGTGCGACCAGAATAAATTTTTGTAAGAGTAGAAGAAGATGGAATAAGTTGCACCCCTCGAGATTTGAGCAGATACCTGCGACGTAGGGGGCCCTGTAGGCAAGTGATGTGCTCATTCTCCATAAGATCAAAGATATTTCTCACGTGTTCGTTGCTTTTCACTGCTCCGCTGTTTGAAATATTATTACTTCGTTATTATTTTAGTTTACGTCAAATCGGAACAAGCACGATGTTTGCCGGTCTGCTAGTAACGTAGCACGTGACTTGTCAGGCTGCCGCATATGTCACAGGTATGCACGTAAATCTCGGTGCCGCTTTTGATTAGTGTGTCATCATTTGACCGCTACTGGGGCAGATCACTTCGTCCGGAAACAGAAGTTTGTGTCTAGCTATAGGTGCCTGTCTCCTGTCTCTCTCTTTCCAAACTTGAGCTTATTGTAGTGGTGATTTTTCAACTGCCACGACCAGTCTTCGGGACTTCATTCATTCATTCACTGAGTTTCTTGCGCCATGTCAATACATCTAGGAGTCACATCCAGACGTCACATTGCCCCTACTAACCGTTCCATATAAATACCATCTTCAGCTGCAAGTATGTCTCAAATTACAGACCCTTAAAATTGTTAACATTTTTTTTCAATATAATTAGTGTTGCATTTCTGTTGTTCTTGCAGGACAGCGATTTACGATGTGTAAAATGCTGGTTATTTGTTTGTATTTTTTTTCACGACGGCATATTAAATGGTGACGATGGTGAGATACAATGAACAAGACTATTATTCTGAATATTATAGATAATGGCTAGAATATAATTCGTCTTTATCCTTGAAATAGCTTTTAAATAAAATTTGTAATCTCTGTTTTCAACATCAGGCTTTGTTTGCTGCACTCCGTAAGTAGCCTGCATTTAACGCGGCATTAACATATGTAGAGACTTTGTGTATGTAGTTATTTAGCTATGCTGTGTCAATTAATTAGGTTATTTAGTGTCGTATCTCATCAGGGTGTCTAGCTTTGATGCTACGTTGTTCAAGGGTGACTTTGTCTTCTTCTGTCTGTTCTATCACAAATGTCTTTTTACAGTTCAATGTACAATTAAACTTTACGTTACTTTGTATTTCACTTCAGTGTCAACTGACAGTCGAAAATACAACGTAATGTCCAACTGCATATTCACAGTTAGCAGCTATCACTCTACCTAAGGAAATGACGTGGAATTGCTATGCCGGATAAAACCAAATCATGCATAGTTTTGCTGAACACACTGTCAGTTGCTGCAGTACAGCCTATTACAAACTAGCTGTCCATAGACTGTCAAATATTTAATTACGTTTTGAATTCTGAATTCTCGCGTTAAGGGCAGGACATATATTAAGAGCGTTTGAGAACTCTACACCTTGGAGAAAATTACCCAGTGAGGAGCTCCATAGATAATAGACATTGTGGTTTCATAAAATGCAGGTAATTTCTTTTCTAGCTCTGTTTACTAAACTTCTCAAAAAGGAGTCTACTTAATGAAGTTAGTAACTTTATTCGATGTCTGTATAACGCATAGTAAGAGTATGCGATTAAATATATCGATTATTTGGCACAGTTTTAAATGATCGATTATCGGAGGATACGTTGTTGGCATGACACTCTAATTTATTTTAAAACAAATAGATTTGCGGAAATATTTTTCTTCCTAGAGAATTACTAATTATATTGTATTTGGCAACGCAGCGAACAGGGAACACGTGCGCGCGCGCATGGCAGCAAACTTTGGCGGGCGGCTCTCACGAACAGTTGAAGGCACATCGTCTGCTTCACTCGTTGCGGTAGCTTCGGTGTGGCTTGTTGGGCGGGACTTATATTGCAAACAAAGTAGTCTGTCGCTTATCGTCAAACGTGGCAGTATAACCAGTAGTCGCAGTAATAGGTTTAGTTCATGTTGTCATTACATAGCGTGTGAACATAATCGTGATTGTTACGTAAATATTTACTGAAGAACATTTTCAGTTTGAAGAAATAACCATCTCCTGATTGAGTACTGGAACTGCCTCCGTTAACTAGCAAGGTAAGGGAAGTTTCCAATTAATTATTATGACAACTTTCAAACACGCAGATTATACAACACAGCATATATCAGCGCCATATTAAGTATATAGTTTTTGTTATTGTTGTCAACTGCATATATCAGCGCCATATTAAGTATATCGTTTTTGTGAATTTGTTATTGTTGTCAACTTGGGGGTAAACGTAGTTATAATAGATATTTATACCATGTATGTCAGTTGTCTAACTATACTCTAACCTCAACTCTCAAGTCAAATGCGCTCTGTAAAGTACTACATTGTTAGAGTATTGCGTTTGTTAAAATAATGTGTTTCCTGTTATGGAAGAAGGAAAATTCGAAAGTGAACCAGAGTAAATTCGCCATTTCTGTATGTTAATACCAGGATACAGACGTAACATAGACAGAGCGAGGTGGCACCAGACACTGTATGGGTTATAATAGTAAACACGTGGGAAGTTGTCAGGTTCCATTACACCCCGCGTACCTTCAAGGGAAATAGTGTTCATATAAAGCTTCAGGTCGTAGCCGTGTTGAAATTGTGCAAAGTAATTATGATGATCGAGCGGTCGAAGGTCATCGAACGTGTGGCCACTCTGATACTACGTGTGGACAGACATACTTTCACTCTATGAATTATTAATTTATCATGGAACGTGAGAAACGTTTTATTCTGCTCCGTACTGACAGTTTAAATCTACAATTTAAATGTATTGTCAAGCATGGAAGTTGGATGTATGTATTTTGTTCGACACCATTTCCATGCTTACCCATAGTTTCCATCGCGTAGGTCTCTGGTAGGTACCGTAAATTTACAAAAAAGAATCTTGGGCTACTTTTCGCAAATTGTTATCACCCGAATACAGTTCTTTTCGAGCTCATGCGATGTGAGGGTTCTTAACAAGGCTTGAATACAAGACATGAATGTCAAAACAAGTCTAAGAAATATAAATGTGTGGTGGTGATTAATAAGAATAATATGAGAATCTGTTGTCACAAATCGATCTACTTGGTAACATTTTAATAAGGATATGTTTCCATGCATCCATATAGTTCATCTATAATAAAATGTATCGATGGGGAACAGGCTAATATGGAGTAATAATGGTAAAACACAACTGGAATATTCCAATACAAGTTTAACTAGGAATTATCAAGGTGCGACTATGAACAAGGCAAATAAGTTTAAGTTTCCGTTAGGAATGGGATTAGTAATGGAAATAAATGTCCAGAAAACACGTCTGTGGCCCATGGCCGAAAGGGGCAGAGAAATTGGGTGACATTAAAATTCCTGTTTTCCCAACTCTTCCCCCTTTATGTCAGCTTCTGAAATAAAGAAAAGAAAACAACAATTTTGGCGGCAGTGTACGTGATACGTTTGTAACACTGCAAGTGTTCTTTGGAGACGGCAATAGGAAAGGTGACAAGAAACAGATGTCTTTTGCGGTGGTAGAAACGTGGGAAATGGTTGCTGTAAGGTGACCTTGGAGTTGTAGTTCTCTGTTTAACGGCGCATGGTGCCCGGTATGTGTTTTATTGTTAAGTGCTGAGTGCACCTGTTCTTCTTTAGACGGGCCGTAATGCAATTTCAGCGCCCTGTCTTGAAGGTCTAAATGCACTGGTATTTTTGCTCAAAATGTGACAGTAAAACATTTTTTGCATTTGCATTTATTTTCTACGTGTGCAGTTCTGTAGAATACGTGAAATGAAACTTCTGCTTTTATATTATTTCTTTTAAAGAAATTATTTTTGGTCTGTCTAGTTCTTATCTGCATTTTCTCATAGAAGTTGTATGGTTTGGGTTGAAAAAAAATCGATTTAAGAGTAACTACAAAGAAAATTCACTGTTTTTAACCGGATGATTAGGTTCTGACTAATATCTGTCGTGTGTAGTCTGTGACCTCTCTCTCTCTCGCAATAAATACATGAATAATACTTATCATTTAACGACTGTCGGGAAATAACAATATTTGCAGAACCGAAGTGTATAAATATATACAATCCATTTTTTTAATAAAATTCTGATAAAGTAAAAAAAAATGTAAACTGTAACTGAATAACAATATTTGCAGAACCGAAGTGTGTAAATATATACAATCAATTTTTTAATAAAATTCTGATATAGTAAAAAAAAAAATGTAAACTGTAACTAACGCAGTTTAATAAATTTTAAATACGTAGAACATCTAATTTCACACACACAGGAATTTTATTATTGCATTCGGTGTTTATCAAAAGCAGTGAATTGGTTTTACAATAACATTTCGATAATTTCTCGGAATACTGTCGGATGAGCTTATATTTTGAAGGAGGAAACAATAATACACATGTAATTTTGGTATGGAAACGTTTTGAAAGGCATCCACTTGAAAGACCGAGAAGAAAGGAAGAGGATATTGAAATAGTTCTTAAGAAAGTAAGTTACGAGGAAATGAACGGGTCCAGGATCGGATACTGCGTTGGTGATAACGTTGCTGAATTTCCTGCGTCTGTTACCGGGTGTCAAATAAATTGATACTGGCCCAAAAGTTTCTGATTTTCTTAACCCAGTTTAAGTGAAACATCAGTAGCAGGACTGTTATGTTATTGTAACTGACGTTTGAATCTTACGTATTGTTTTCACGTTTTTATAAGAAGGGTACTTAATTCATACACAAGCTAATTTTATTTGCTATAGGCTAAACTCTGTGAGGAGATTGCCTCTAACATTTATCTTTTATAATATTTTTTTTTTATTTTTTATGTTGGAACATTTATCTTTTATAATATTTTTTTTATTTTTTATGTTGATTATAACTTGGATGATGTTGAAATGTTGTTTGTCTTTGTTTATCTTATGTTTTAATTGTTTATTATTTTTGCCTAAATCGAGCCCCTGCTGTCAGTGCTGCAGGCAGTCTTTACTTGCTCAGATGTCACTTCTTCTGGTTTAATGTCTGAAAATTAACAGCAGCACTTGACACTCAGCCGATTGAGAAATGTCCTGCTGTTATAGAACCTGAAGGTTCTTCACTGGCATAACCAAATCCCGTCTTAAATTTCTACCCTGAAGAAGTTCGTATCACCACACAGTACTCTCGTAACATTTCATTTTAATGGGATCTTGCTATATATGTCTTTGTCTCCCGACCGATTTCCTCCCACGAGATTTTGCAGTCAGAGTTTGGTGTCGCCCCCTTGCATTTTAAATGTCTGACTCATCACCGTAACATTACATTGAGTGTATAAATTATAAAGCTTATCAGAGTGTATTTTTTCTCATTTCCCGTTCGAGTAAACGACCTCCTTCGAAATATGCTATTTCCTTGTTGGCGCAGGCTTCCTAGAACCCGTGATTTTGATGCCAGAGGGATTGTGTTGTTACGAAACAACCCGCGAACCAACGAAGCATATTTTTCGAAAATGTCCAAATCTCAAGCCGGACCAGTGGATTTTGCAGTATAACAATTCGTCTTCCCACACAGGACTTTGGGTAAAGCAGTTTTTGCTTAAAAATGCCAGTTGCTTTCCGTATTGAATTTTTAATTCTATGTAACTGAAAATCTTCAAAGAATCTCATTTTGAATTGCTCGAAGGCGTTGGGATCAATATGACAATACACGTTCGTAAAATGACTACCAGGCATTGCAGAAACTTGAGAATTCTTGTGTGTATTTTGAAGGTGGCCGTAATCACTAAAGGTTGCAGACAATATATTTATTTTACAGAATCAGGCTCGGTCATCTATTTAGTTTCCAGACCACATTTGCTGTTCATCGTCATTATCAACAGTTTTTCTTCAGTCCTTGAAGGACCTTGGCCTCCTCACAAATGGGAGGTTTCTAAATATTTTTCGACATCGGTTAGGATTCCTTGGACGAGTGACCAGCTCGTCGCAAGGCCACTACCTGTACAGGAGAGCACAACGCAGCAAGACGGGGGCAGTGATTGGGATTCGAACCCACGATTTCAGCCTCCGAGTGATGAAGGGCCAAGCGGCCACTGTGACCGGGCGGTTTTCCACAGTACCTTCCGGCAAATGCAAGGATAGTGCCTTAAATAAGATCATGCTTACTTCCGTTGTTATTATTCCTAATGAACAATTTTATCACTCGACTGTATAGTCTTAGCTATTGGAAACGTCGTTAAATACATCATAAATAAACAAAATAGTAATAATAAAATCTATTAAGTACGAAGATGTCTGTATAGATCGTAAAGAAATGAAACTGATTCATGGATTACTATTATAGCGTCTTACACTTTGTCACTTTCGGGGTGTTCGAACTAGCGGTCCACCGATCCACTGGGCGAAACCGTACTGCATTGATGTCAAGTTTTTGCTCCGACTTACCCTTATCAGGGATTAGAGCCCTGCCTTGTATCTGCGTGTGAAAGTAACCAGCCCATGCGCGGAACTGTACGAAACTGTAACATTCAATCACTAATGTTTGTTACATCGTCTGAAGACAGGTTGTTCAACGACGTTATATCAGCTGCAGAGATTTTGTAGCCTTTAATGAGATGCAAGCGTGGTTATAAATAGTGAATTTGAAGGCGTAATGGGAAAGCGATCCTGACCAGGAGTAACTGGGGAAAATCATGTGGAAATTTAATAGCCGATGCCTCTAATGGATCTCATAACGCCTACTTTTCTGTTGCACAGACTTTGTGTTCCTCAGACAGTACGCAATGCCTTCCATGGATGATGTGTAATGAGTCAACCACTGTGAAAAGTATTTACAGAATTTTACGTGAAAGCCAGTTACCAACAGGCGGGATAAATGCAAAATCCTGAAACGTCGTATTGGGACAGCTTAGATAATAATCGGTAGTGTCCAACATAATGGCTTTCTTCTGGGTTGTTGCACTGTTCTTTCTGGAATAAGTTTGCCGACGTTTCAGAGGTGCTTGCTGTCTTCGTCATCGCCCTGATGTTGGAGGGAGAAAGGACCTCTGAAACATCTACAGCCTTCTACCAAACTAAACGGCGTAACAACCCAGAAGACCTCCGGTGCTCAGGACGTTGATAGGGGCAGCAAGCACCTTTGAAACGTCGGTAAACGTCTAGCAGCCAGATGGCAGATTTCACAGTTGTGGTGCAATTCATCAAAAATCGAATCGTGTTGTTTTTGCTTGAAATAAGGTTATAACGGACCCATTTTATTCGAGGTCATCTGCAGTTGAATCCGCTATCTTGTAGTGACCGGTTTACAAACTACTGTTAGTTGAGCTGAAATCATGTACTACTGTCATCATCATCATTGTAATCTTGGATTCATGCACAAAGACACTGAGAAGTGCAATGTGTTGTCTCGTCTCTGCAGTCTATAATTGTGTGGTGTCACATGTTTTTATGCACTGAATCAACGTCGAAGGCTTCGCTAACATATGGACCAGGAGAACTTGTCACTGTTATTTTGCATTTTCTAAGTGCTTGGCCATATTTATTAAGCCGTGTCAAAAGGTATTCGTTTATTAACGAACCCCGTATAATTTATCTCTACAATTGAACCTAGTGAAATTCCATATACTTTTTTACTCCCTTGAAAATGAGCATTTTTAGCATCGGTGACATTTTCTCATATTTTCAGGTTTTCGGGGAGATATTACGTTCGTCTTTTCCATTCATTTTTTTAAAAGTAGCTTTTTGTAAACAATACGTAAACCTAAATGATACCGAAACGTTTAGACATCTCTGCTGACGAACCATATTATAGCATGGTTCTGTTATTTATCGTTTATAAAACCCAGTGGTAACTCATTTGACAATAACACTGGATGTGTTTATGAACTTCACAGGTGGCTCGTGAAAACCCGTATGGCTAGCTTAGACGTACATTAAAACGTTTTCTGAAAAAGAATCAAATCTAATATGTTCCTGGAAACTTGCTTTCTACATTTCAAGGGCTTCTGATGCAATCTTCCTTCGGAAAATGAAATGCAGTCCGTCTCACCTGATAGTTGCCAAACCCAATCCTCTTTGTTCTTAAGCAATGCATCTTCTGTGTCAGTAGAATGGCTTTGGGTGATAAATTCTATCTCCAGCACGTGGGTTAAAATCTGAAATTTCCTTAATATATTTTTAATTCTCTACGTAAGATTCTGAGGGGTATGACGCACTGTTCGGATGCCATACAAAGTTATCGTTGTAGTATTTACCACAGATTGAACACAATTTTATTCTCTTACTTTGTGTGGCATATAAAACGAAGCAACTGAGTAAAGGAGTAAATTTGTATGTAACTGAAGAAACTTTTTGTTCATAAATAAAACATATTATATAGCACGGATGTTTAGAATATCTTGTGAAAATGTGTACCATTGAAGAAAGTTATTATTCTATATTTTCCCGATGATAATATAATTTGTATTTATGCATTAACACGAGTAACTTGGGTCACTGTTAGTTATTACCACGTAGGTCCATAGTACATAACATAGTCAATCCGATCGAAGTTGTTTCACGGTGTTTAAATTACGCCTATTCTGTTGCTCGAATATCCCCATTTAGGTTTTAGATAGATCACTGGTAAAGCAAATCTGATCTGCATAATAGAATCACATTTGAATGCGAGGTTCATTTGTTATTACTTTCTCCGTTAATCTTGTTGTTTCATTTCTCCTGTGACGACACAATTCTGTACAATTTGAACCATTTGAAAGGATCTGGGGTAATCCCAAAATACTCTCAAAGGATGACTGGCGAAACTTTTAGAGAAATATTATTACGAAACTGTAAATTTGATTTTAACGTGAACCAAGCTCTGGTTCCTACATGTGAAAGATTGGATTTACTGTAAAGTAAAGCTATCCCGCTATGCGCCATGTAGGCGCTTTTGGGGAGGGGAGGGAGAGGTTGTATGGCTGCTACACATTCTTAACCTCAGCACTAGATGGGGTCAGAATCACGCTTCACCCCCGGGAAAGGACCTCAGTACCCACTAGATGGGAGACTGGGTGGGCTCCAGAGCCGATCTGGACGCAGAGGCTAGGGGAAAAATCCTCTGCCCCAGTCGTCCAGTCCGTAGCCAGTGACTACACTGACTGAGCTATCCCTTTTTTAAAAAAGTAATAAAAATCAGTGTCCCTTCTTATTTAACCCTTCACAACTGAGCGCTGTAACGTTCAGTACCTCTGCTTTATTTCCACACGTTGTTATGTGTTTCGTATGATTCTCGTAATAATAATTATTTTCCTAAGCAGAATGAACCATCTTTAAATATCGTTTAGATGACGAGCTTTGAATTCAAGGGTTTAAACAAATATAAGCCTTTAGAAAGATGTTTGTCTGCCTGGGGGACAGAGCAGGCGTCTACCCCATACACAGATGGGACGTCACACGCGGAAATACGTCGGCTTATCATCTGTCGATGTTGGAAATAAAGAAATGGTTCCGTTCTGTGGCGGGGGGAAGCGAAGGGGTGTGATATTGTTACATTCAGCCCTGAAAAGGGATGGAGGGTGAGAAACATGGGGTATTTATTTTAACTACGACTTCCACCTGCTTAAGCTTTGGCCCCAAATATTCCCAGTAGAGCGAAAAGTTTAGCGATAAAGTCTCGACGAAACAATGCGGCTTCAAGATTGCTTTATTTATTCTTTCAAGCATTTATTGCACAAAGTGAAAACAGTTATAAGCTTTTAGCGAGGTGATATTTATGTTTGTTCATAAACACATTTTGGAAGCTTTCTGTACTCCTATGTATACTCTTCGTTCTTGTATTATAAGTCGAGACATCGTGACACTTCTAGTTGAGACACTTGTTCTCTGCAGGTACTTGCACGTCGAAACAAGTTACTTTTCTCCTGAATCTCTGGAGGCAACTGATCACTTGCAGAGAACAGCGTTAATTAATGCTACAACACTTCGTCTTCCTGAAGCTGTCTTCCACTTTTCCTTTATAAGGCAAGCTCAGACTTACCTGGATAATTTGTTTTGTTTCGTGTGCGTTCTCTGCAGATAATGAAGTCTGCCCGAATGTCAGGGTTCCGAAACTGCTGAAGATATTTTTCTTATGGAATTTGATATTTGCGGTTTACATTAGACTTTGCTGAATGAATTTTATTTCGGTTCGTATAGGTCAAATATAATCCATAGGCCTACTTTCAGTAAAGCCCAAATCGAAAGTCGTATCTTTTCTATATAAAAGGTTCATTGTGGCAAAAGTTGTTTAGAACTTAAGATGTAGATCCGATTAATATTTGCAGTGTGATTTGAAACTATTTTGAGATGGTACAGGCCTGTAAACTGAATTGGCGAAATACGAAGGAAAGTAGTTATGAATCTGTGAGGTGTAAATGGGTTTACAAACGGTCTGGGTTACTAAAAGCATTAATTATTCGAGTGTCGTCACTAATTTTGTTCGTAGACCCTTCACATTTTAAGTAGCTAGCGAGTTCTTAGCATCAGGTTCAGTAATGGCGGGCAAGGAGTTGCCGCCCGTGTGGAAAGTAGATTAGTCTGATCAGGTTCAGTGATTGTGCAAAATCACAAACAAAACATTTGGAGTACACACAGACACATGCACACTCCTCCAATCGGCACTGCATCTTCCACTCCTATTAACGCTTTGAAGCACTAGGCTCATCTAAACAAAACAGAGTATTAAAACGTTTACCTTCCTCAAAGAAAACAGTGTTCTTTAGTCCAATTCAACGTCCCCTCCTGTTGTCTGATGATGTAAAGGGCCGGTTCCCGAAACGTCGGATTTAATTTGCAGTGTTCTTTAGTCCAATTCAACGTCCTCTCCTGCTGTCGGATTTAACTTCGATGGATAATGTCCAAAAAATAATAATTGTGAGAATTCCGGTTCACACGGCGACATGTATGAAGATGACAGACTTTTGGGATCTTGTTAGATGCCCCGAGTCCCAGACGATGGAACGTAGGTAAACTTCTACCAGACTGCATGTAGCAACAACCCAGAAGACTGTCGTCTTCAATTATCATGTTTTTTTATGACATCGAGTTCAGAGATATTATTGTTTTCTTCTGAGGATAACTCAAAAGCCATAAATACACTCTGTGTAGGGTGTTAAAGCAGGTGGTACTTGCATTTACCACTGTGCTTTATAGAGTTAAACCGTAGATTAGCTGAACTGTCACTAGATGCATGCAGAATTTCTGCTTGCAGTCATGAACGCCTTTGTACCTTGGGAAGTTTGGGGTTTTCATGGCAATGACAACAACGATGATGTTCTTCTGGGTTTCGATCCCGTGTGGACTGGTCGGTAGAAGCCAGCGTTTCCGAGACACGTACTGTCTCCATCTTCAGGGCTGAAGTGACGATGCTGGGATTCATAAAGATTATATAGGTTGGAAAGAAGGGGAAATCAGAAGGAATGGGCCAATCGGAACGGAATTATTTACCCAATGCGTTTTAATATTATTCCCCGTCTAAACATATTTTTAGGATTTAAAACCAAAATGTATATGCAATATTAGCATCATCATTGCAGTTCTTTTACAGGCTTTTTGCGTCATGTTTACTCTGAACCAGATTTGATATTTATGTCAATTGGTTTAGGCTTCAGAGTGTAAGAATTTTTTTTAAAGTTTGCCTTCTGTATTTAATCTGCATAGCTCCGTCATCTATTTGGGGGGGGGGGGGGCATGGTGACTAGGCTACGGGTTGAACAATCAGCTTTCGATTTCCGGTAGAGTAGGATATTTCTAATCGCCGCAACGTCCAGACATGCTCTGAGACTCACCAAACCTCTTACCCAATGGTTAACGGTGTTTTTTCTTCTAGGGCAAAGCGACTGGGGCTTTAAGCCGACCGTACTTTTTCTAATGTTGACGTTAAGAATACGTGGAATTAAAAAAAACACCCCTGACAACTTTATTATTATCGTCATAATTATCATCACTGTACACTTAACACGTTCTTGTAACCGATCTTTCACAAGGCGTACTGTAACGCGGGGTTATAAGAATTATGTCGCTGTCGGAACTGGGCGAGATAAAATTCGGTTCTTGTTTTTGTGTTTCTGTGATAGACGTGAACATATGCGTGGAACACGTGTTTGCAGGTGTTGCTAACATTTGCTTGTCACATACTGCGCAGCTGTTACTCGTGATCCGATGCATAGGTCGACAGGAGAAATGTGTACAGTGATTTTGGATATCCGGAAATCGTCGAAGCTTGCGCCTTGTTGCTTTTTTTTGCTGTGGATCATAATCCATAGGAAAAGTTGTAATAGTTAAGTGTCGTGGATTCTGGTTGGAGCTACTCTCTGGTACCGTAGGTTTTGTGAACGGATCTCAAAACATGATTACTGGCTGTTTGTCCTCTGGGTAGAAACGACTTCTCTGTAAATACCAACTTTTTTGAAGTAACAAATACATTAAAATAAAATTAAAGTAAAGCTGTCACTCTATACGCCGTGTAAGCGCTTGGGGGGGAGAGGAGGTATAGCTCCTACTCATTCATAACGTCGGCACTAGATGGGGGATGAGTGGTTGAACTTCATAAAAAATATAATTTGTGTACAGATTGGACTAATCTGGCAGTGAACGGAACAACTTAATGAAAACCTCAAGAATGATTTTATTCCATGAACTTAATTAGTTCGCAAGACCAAATATTTTGGTTGGATTTCACAGTAATTTCCACCGTAACGAAGTTTTGAAGTTTTAGGCTAGTCTGTCACAACTTAATGAGATTCTATAGCTGTAAAGAGGAGGAAAATATTCGAAACTCACACTTTGTATGACAAAATGAAATAAGACAATGTTTCATATGAGAATAATCGTGTTAATATTAATGTTATTTATACACATTAATTCCAGAACAGACCGATGTTATGTGAGAAGTTCTTTGTGTTAAATCAGGTTTGCTGCACAAATACGTACTATTGCAAATTGTTAAACAAATATCAAACTAAATACCACCCTGGTGTTTGTACACAACCCTCACGAACACACAGCGTAATCCTAATTAACAGACGTGTGGATGTAATAGTTCATATCGCGAAGTTAGTTGCAGAGAGACACAAGTCTTCTGTAATCGCACTTGATACGCGTTTCGTGTTAAGCATGTCTGCTGGTGCTGATACTAATAGGGTCATTAATTAATCACGAAATACGAGGCATGTGGAAGGAAGTGGTCGTGGCCTGCTTTAATATACTGTTCTAGATATACTTGGACTGACGAAATGTCGAAGTCATGATAGCCGGTGTTTTGGCCCAGATTTGAACCTGGGGCCTCATAGATATGAATCATGAGTGCGGTATTTAGTAAGAAATTGTAAAGAACACGATTTGAAATACTTGTATTTCTTCTGCAGTGTCTTATGAAATGGTGTCTTTTATCTCTGTTTGGGAATGAAAGTTGCGCCACTTTTGTTACAGAACGAGCATAATTTCGAACACATACACCGCCTTATTTATTAATCACATCCCATTGTCCGAACTACAGCAGGTTTTGTAATCCTTGCACGTGTTATTGTGCCGAGCGTGAGCATGTGCACACACAACTGGTCTCCAGCGTTCTCTGAAGCCACCTGAACTAGCAGAAAGCAGAGGCAGAGAGAGATAGCAAATGCTACCACATGTGTTTGATACTGTAACACGTGCTAGAAGGCCTGTCATTGGAAGTGCCTGTTTCAACAGATGTATTCTGTTTTTGTTTATGATATGAACCCAAAGTTTTATTACATGCAATATTATTAAAAATGATAGTGTTTAGTAGATGCTCGCGAACGCGCTTGGCAGTACCTTACGTGTTTCTCCAGCTGTTATGGCTAACTAATTAACTAAATAACTCCATGGAACAGAGTCCTTGAGAAGTGTAAGGCGGAAATAAATTCCCCGCCGTTATGGAACCCTAAGATTCATTACTGTGCTCACAAGAGTCTGCCACCGGTCCATATTCTGAGCCAATCCACACCCTCTCGCCGTCTTTCCTGAAAAACCATTGTTATGAACCTGAATATATTGAAATAAATTGTCAGAGCTTTTACTTCGGCGTTCCGGAAGTGATAATTTTTTCTTCAGTTCAAGGACGACAACTTTCAGTTTATTTGACTTCGATCTGCGCTATTTAACTGCGTCAAAAACACTTGGTGTCTGGGTGAGATTTTAGGTTCTCATGGCAACCATGAAGATGACTGTCTTCTGGGATGTTGCACCGTGTGAGTGGCGTTTCAGAGATACTTGCTGCCTCCGTCGTCATGAATAACTCATCGCTCTGATGATGGAAGCAGTAAACACCTCTGAAACGTTAGTATGTTTCTGCCAGACTACAGGGCGTAAGATCCCAGAAAACTGCCAGTCATGGCTTTTTTATTTGAAGACAACAGCATTTTTTAAGTTGTCTACTGTCGACTGAATTCACGCAAATTAGTCTACAACCGTGTAAGACTTGAGGTTCTCACAGCGGTGAGTATGAAGATTTCTGTCTTCTGGGTTGTTGCGCTGTGTAGTCTGTAGTCTGTAGACCAGACTACACAGCGCAACAACCCAGAAGACGGAAATCTTCTTAGTCTACAACCAATTAGATTGTAGGCATAGCACGTATTATTATCTCAGTGGTGCTTATTCCATTGGACTGTAATGTTGTCTTATTATAGACATAACATGAAGCCAACATAACTATTATATTTAACTCTGTTTAAAATTTTCATGATTAGAAAGTTTTTGGAATAATTTTCTTCGGCGGTAACGCGCACTTCGTTTCAACAACTTGACGCTTTCTTTATTGACGTAATGTAGGCGCGTCGAATAATTATACCACGACAGAAAAGGATCATACGCATGGATACGCCTCTGACACGTCAGCAGAGAAAATATAAACTTGCTGAAATGATACCAATTAATGAAAGCTGTCAAAACAACACTTTCCATGTTTATTAATAAATAATTATGCTAAGGCCATATGTTTTAACCGTTATAGCGTCGTTGTAATACTAAAATACAACGCATAAAGCTAGAAGCTACGTCGATTTGCATCAACATAACAGTCCATGCATAATGAGGAGCTTCATAATTTGTTGGTCTGCTCATCAAGAAAGATAATTAATTACGTTTGTTGGTTACGTGTTGTGTTGTTTAGGATTTATTTCAATGTGAAAATTCCTACAACCACAAACCAATAACCAATAATAGCAAACCAATGCAAAATTTTGACTGAAAAGCTTCGTTTGACATCACTTGGGAGATATCAGCATAAAGTGAGCTAGAAAATTTACCCATAACTTAACTTTACGCATTTAAGTCTTCATGTAAAGTGCCCGTCATTTTTGTCCGATTTCAACCAAAGGTCTGATGTCTCGATAAATGTTAGTAAAATACCCCGGTGTCAAATTCAGTGACAGTCTGTTCTGCAGTTCTCGAGTTATCGCTTGAGTTGAGACAGACAGACAGACATAACGAAGGTAACTGAAGTTCTTTCGCAACTTTCAAATGAAGACTCGCCCAAAAATCGATGTTACATTTTCTGAACATTAGAAGTGGATCCGATAGGTCCAGAATAAGATTCAGTGGTTTTTTGAACTCCGGGTAAGATTTCCGCTTGCAGTCTCTTACCGAAGAGACGTGCTCAAGAAGACCCAGTCTCTCAGTCCATCGGTGTATACGTCAGTTGATAGTTTTTAAAGAACAATCATTAGTGAAAGATTACGTAATTTATCTCACCCAGCTTTAGCTTCCAAGTACACAAATCACGTGCTCTTAGTGTCTTCTTTAAGGCATGTAAATCAATACTAATACGCCATAAAGCGTGTTGGCTGTGTCGTTGCGTACTAGAATCGCGTACCTGGGCTCGAGTATTGGCCAACTCGATTTTCTTTCATCCACCAACTTTGTTCCTTTACATTAGAAAATGAATTCCTGTTCCAATTTCAAAGATTTGTATTTCTCTAAAATCTGTATGGCACTTTTTTAAGTGGCGCTAGTGCCGATTCCACCTCACAAGTTTTGTTAGCCCGCCATGTTGGTAAAAGTACTATTGTGAGGTAGGTCCCAATGGCATAACGCCTTTACGAAATTTTATCAAAATCCGTCAAGCGGTTCTCGATTTGATTCTTGCGGACAGGCAGACATGTTTGAGTTCATATCTTGCATTTCATGCGTAAGAGGACGCTGAAAAACCAGTGTTTGTGGCAATTAAACATCCACGCTTTGTGCAAGATCTCAACGCATTAATAGACAAGCCAACAGCATCGTCTGAAAGAAGTTAACAGAAAATGGCTGTCTTGTCCAGATTGCCCATTCTCAACGGGTCTCCCCAGTTTGGTTTCATGTTAAATCTTCCTTTTGAAATCAGTTAACCTTTAGTATAGGTCAAAGCAATAGCCCTGTAGGTCTATTACATTTGCGCCTATCCCTCCCGGGATGTTGTTTCATCCGTGATGCGCTACTGAAATTATGTTTCTATTAAGTTGTTCCCTTTCAGATAGCTGTCACTGTGACCTCTGCCATTTACCAGTGTCTGCTGCCACGATAGGAAATGCAGAACCTTGTCGACATTTCACGGTACAGAAATACAAACATAAACTAGGCTTATATTTCATTATTCTTCGCATTACCGAGTGAACTAACTCAGCCTAAATAGTTTTATTTGCATTTGGTAAGTGTCAATTTAATAGACTACGTGAACCACGCATTGAAATTCGACATGAAGATGAAAGATATGCCCTGATCGTCGCGGCGCCGTTAACGAAATGTGTGAAACGCGATGCAGAGTCGCGAACAAAATCTCTGAGACTCTTTCAAGAAGCAGATGAGCTTAGGGATGCTATTTTAACGGTCCTGGCGGCGGGCGACGCCGAGAAGTTCGAGTACTTTAGTAGCGCCGACGTCGTAACAGGCCATATTTAGAATGTCCTTTGAGTGGAAGTGGCAAAGCAGACGCCGGGAGTTGCGACGCCAATCGCCGTATGCGGTCAAAGGACGTTCTAGCAAATGGCTACCGGACCCTTTCTGAGACTTTGGAGAAACGACGTCGGGTTTTGCGACTTCATTCGTCACGGCGATGTCCAATCGTACCACACTTGGCATTGGTAGTAATCTACATGACTCAGGAACGATGTTTCAAAACGACGCCGAGCGTCGCGTCTTCTATAATCCTGACGTGGTCAGAATACGCCTTTATACGGCATTGGTACTTCAGGAGAACATCTGCAATAACTTTGCAAAACCGATGCCGGGCTCGCGTCGCAATACATCTCGACGTCGAAAGAAATGGCAATATCTAGCATTAGTGATGGACTTGGAGGCGTTTAAGATGTCTCAAACCGACGCCTAACGTCGCGACGCCCTTCAAAAATGCTATATTAATACACGCTAGCATGTGATTCGTATGGAAAATGAGTTAGAATAACGACGCCAGTTGTCGCGACGACCCCAGAAGGACCTTATATAGAATCAGTATCCCTCTGCAAGGCCTTTAAGAATAAGTTCCAAAATAGACGCCGAGCGTCGAGACGCCAATCGTCTCGACGCCCTTCAGAAACGCCATATTAATGCACGCTAGCATGTGATTCGTTTGGAAAATGAGTTGGAGAAACGACGCCAACCGGTGTGACGCCAAACGCCGCGACGCCGCCGAAACGGTCTTATTTAGCATTCGTGTCACTCTGGAAGGCCTTTGAGCATAAGTCCCAAAATCGACGCCGAGCGTCGCGACGCCTGTCGTCTCGACGCCCTTCGTAAAAGCCATATTAATGCACGATAGCATGTGATTCGTTTGGAAAATCAGTTGTGAAACGACGCCAGGCGTCGCGACGCGGCCAGAAGGGTCTTATTTAGCATTCGTGTCACTCTGGAATGCATTTGAGCAGAAGTCACAAAATCGACGCCGAGCGTCGGAACACCAATCGTCGCGACGCGCCCAAGACACTCTATATTAGTGTAGGATCGCATAGGATGCGATTGGATAGTTTGTTGGGAAACCGACGCCGGACGTCGCGACGCTCATATTCGCTAAGACGCTCAAACCCGACCCTTGGCTGTCGTGACAGTTTGCATGAACCAGAAGAAGTTGCAAAACCGACGCCGAGCGCCGTAGACTATTAATCTCGATTCATTTCAAAATGCCAACGTCGTAATGATATCTGGCAAGCCGTCGGAAATCGACGCCTTCAATATAAGGGTCCATCTTCGTGACGATGAAAATAGTCGCCTTATATCGCTGGTGAGCGTCGGGAAACCAGTCGACGCGACGTTACAAAAGTGACGCTCAGTTGCAAAGCGTAAAGCAAGAACAGCGAATTTGTAATGTAACCTAACCTAAGCTAACCTAACCTAACTTAACTCAACCCAACCTAACCCAACCGTACCCAACATAACCTAACCCAATTGAACACTACCCAACCTAAATTTATTTATGGCAAGCCGTCTTACCCTAACTTAAACAACTCGCCTCTCTTATGCTCTCTTCACTTCTCTTTTCCCCTCTTCCCTTATCCTCTCTTCTGCTCCCTCGTCTCGACTATTCCCCTATCTTCTCATCGCTTTCCAGTGTCTTCACATCTCATCTCTCTTCACGTCCCTTCTCATATTATAATTTGGAGATTTATTTTTGGGACACTCTGTAATTATTTCTGCTGATAATGCTACAGACCAAAATGTGCTTAGGGAAGTTGTAATTTCAAATAGATGTTTCGTTCTTAGCACTGTGGTAACAGCATTTTCTGCACATTTACAGGTGAAGTGCTAAAGATGTCCCTATAAATACATCAAATTCATTGCATTATTTCATGTTTCAGTTGGTAACTGCTATTAGTGGTGTGATGAGGAATTACATATTGAATGGAACCGATAATTTGCATTTCGTGGCCAAAATGTCGTCTGTCCCCTATTGATTATGTTGCTGTTAATGACAGGGCAGCTGAAGTGTTCCAAATATCGCACTATCGATTATGTTGGGGGAGAGTCATGTAATCGTTCGGAGGTCCATAATGAGATGTAAGTGAAGCATTGACAGCCAGTGAAGAAGTGCTTTGAGATCCAGTTTAAAACAAAAATTGTCCGAGATCTAATTGTGTGTAGTAGTTACTACTGCTGGTTCGTTGTCATGAGACACGTGGTTCCAATCTCGGCTCGGGAATCAGCAAACCTGACCGTCCTTTTCGTGACTCATTAATTCCGTTGCATAATGTACTTCTCTTTCACAACGTATTGCCGTGACGTTATTTTTCATTAGAAGTATGTGATACTTGTAGTTGAGATAATTACGTTAAATTCACCAAGAGAGATTTAATGTGAGACCACGTGAGACGTATTTCTTTGGATAAACTGCAATGAAATATGGCATAGTTGTGGAAAAGGTTTTTCTTGAATGTGTATCGTGCTTTTAATTCTGATCTAACAGGAAACGCTGCTTAGATAAATTACTATTTTCTTTTTGAAAGATAATAGATTTAGAATCGAAAATATGATTTTTTTTTTGAAGTCTGATTATTTCTACCATATTTAAGGCGACCAGAGAATATCTGAACTAAACATTCGTACACTAAAAAATTAAAAATTAAAAGTCTTTTATTTCCTGTTGTGAAATATTTAATCTCAAATAAATTATGCTCAGGAGACAAAGGTCACGAAGACGTTAAGATTTTTACAAGTAACAGTGTATCAGTCGTGGTAGACGAACTACATGACATCACATATCGACTCAGCAGACATTTTATTAAAGGTGTTAAAGGAGCCATAACATTTTTCACCCGCTATGGTCCAGCCACCACATTCATAGCAGACATGACTACTGTATCTGCTGTGACCTGTGATATGGAAGATAAGTCAGCAGTTCTGTTTCATGCCGTGCTAAAACAACGGGTTTGTCATCCCCCCTTTTTTTTGTTTGGATCAAAAGTAGCAAAAATATTGTATGTATCAACCGTCTGTCAAAGTTTTCGTTTAACATCATATGTAATTATATTAAATTGTTTTTATATTTCAAAATAAATTTTTACACTGGACATGACCAGAAGCGGAATTTGTGATGGACATTTACACGGGTTATTTTTTATCAGAGTATTTTCATAGTCTGTTAACATTTTGTTACCTCACTCACTGCACCACGTATAAGCTCAGTTTCCTCTCGTTATAGACTGTGGTGTTCAAAATACTGGATTTAGTGTGAATGTGTTATAACTTACCTATCCGCTTATTTTGTGAACACATTCGACCTCTCCATACTTTATCCTGATATTCGTATTCCAAGGGACACATAAGTATTTTTTTCTTCTGTAATGCCTTAGTCTTATTGTTTAGGATTAGTCGCCTATTACGTCCATTAAGCAGAATATTTTTGACAAGGCAGCGTCACTGTCTCTGAGCTCGTCAAGAAATGTTGCAGCTTTTATGGAAGAAACTCTCCCTTCCTATTACCAAAAGAATCATTACAGTATTATCTTACGACCTAGGCCTAATTTTTTGCAGTCATATGCAATGTTTTCAGTTCCTTTCGTGTGGATTCTGTGTGTGTTGTAATTGTGATCGAGTTTTAGATTTCTTACCATTGCTGATAAAGAACTTGTTACCAACTCTATTTTGAAAATACACGTGCTTAATATGTACATTTAGGGTATTATATTAAAAAGTTTGTAAAATGAATTGGGTAAATCACAGTTTTTAAGCCACCTTTCCGAATAAATTTTGCCCCTGTTATGAATTTTAATCATATACAAGTAAATCAAAATTTCGATAGACTATAAAAAAAATACATATTGCGATTCACATAACGCGCATTTATGAGTTCACTTGTCACATTTGTAATTTTGAACGCGTTGTTTGTCATATTTTAATAAAACATGAAAGCCTTGTTACAGGCCCACAAGCCCGGTGGGCCGCAACTGACCCGCGGGCTGTACTTCGGACAGCCTTAGTTTAAGAGTTTAAAGCCGTGTTCTTTTATGTTGTAATTGATTATAATGTGTTATTTAGATACGTGGCAGAGCTATTTAAATGAAAGATTAGGTCTGCACAGGACAAAACAGAAAACTGGCGTTGATGGCCAAGTCCCTAGTGGGATAGAACCCACGACCCAGTAGATGATACATAATGCATTTGTCTGGAGGGTTGTGACTCATGCGACATTCACAGTACGGCGTGCAACTTCTCGTGGGAACGATATCAGGTATCTGACACCGGATAGAGGTTGTGGCGTTCGAGTCTATTGCTTTGCCCCCTCGCAATGGAACTGCTGATCGCAGGAACTTTATACAGGTAAATTGGAAAGGTGGGGGCCCTGCTAACAGTATTAGTGTCTGAACGCAATTTAAGACATGGTTGATGCATTGAGGGAACATACAGTCTGCGCCTTGCGGCTGAATTTAATAATCTGTAGTTGGTACAAGTGAAGTAAGCGGAAAGGGACTCTTCGTTATTGTTTGTTTTGGAAGAAGCCGTCCTAAATGTAGTTTCGTGATTTTCCTCGTATTATTATTGTCGTATTGGTCTAGGGAACACGGAGTTTTCCTCCGGGGGCTTCCCCGGTTTCTCCGTGGCATCCCAACAATTACTCCATTCACACACAGAAGAAGGCAATGGCAAACCACTTCTGGATCATCTGCCAAGAACGTATATGAACAGGTCCCAGTCCGAGAAAAGGATGGAAGGATCGTGTTCATATGGACCTGTCGTCAGACAGAACACTAAATAATATAATAATTGGTCTGAGTAAGTTCTTTTTAGTTGTTTTACTGATATTATTATTATCATTATTATAATTAATGCAACTTGGAATAGGTCATGGCTGCTTACGATATCGTCTTTCCCTGTTTATCATTTTTCTATTTAGTCTGGTCTGCCTAGCACCCAACAAAGTAACACCGCGGTAGCAGAAACCACTGGTTGGTCGCAGTCAATACCAGAGCCCCCATTGTCTTTAAATAACCTCCACACGAGTGACCCCAATGTTGATACATAGGCAGTGCAACGTAGTTCATTGTAAATTGCCCGCAGGATTAATATTTCTGTTACTTAACAATGAAGTTTTATCTGGAAGCTTAGCAGTCTAGTAAGAAGGAAGATTATGGTGAATTGCGAATAGGCAAAGGTTTTGAAGATGATGGTCGTCACTCGTTTCACGACTCTGCCCCGTCATGCTTCTAGAAATACCGAAGAAAGGTACAACAAATCTCAATTGAAACAGACTGTAACGCAGCCGGTAATCGAACCTTGCATCTCAGAAATACAATGCCAGAGCGTTATCCAAATGCCTGACTTCAGGGTAGGCAACACGTCAATCTAGCAATCCAAGTTAAAGACCACCAGATTAGATGTACTTTGATCGTACGATGAGGCGAAGTGATCCAAATTAATCCGGACATCCTGTGGGCCTATAATTTTTAGTCCTAAAAATACTTAACGTCTGTAAAATTTTGATAAACAATGCAATGAGCAGATATTGACTGCCTTTTTTATGTTCCCTGAGCATTGCTCGTAAATCGTAGGTATTTCGTGGAATGAAAAAAGAGACTTGAGTAAAGAGTTAATAGGGTAAACATAACATAATTGATTTGATTCATTTCTTAAGTCAGTGTGCCTAAGCTATGTCTGGAAAAAAAGGAATCTATATTTTTCATTACAATTTTTGGTATTTTATACAATTCCTAGGTAATGTATGCTAACAAACAGCGAGGGTTGTTCCCGGAGTAGATGAATTTACTTGCCTAAATATACATTTGTCATTGAGAATTTGAGGTCAGGTTCGCAATGTTCCCCGTGTTTTTTGTCCTCGATCGTAAATGTTTTATATTTTGATAGAGATGTCAGTCCCTTCATGACCATTTCACTCTTCCTGACTCATCGCATTTTAGTTTTTCCTTCGACGCTTCTCAGACGGTGTAAACAAAACAAACTTGTCACCAGGAGTTGCATAGCTCCTGGCGCTTTAACCCCGGGTACCCACTTCGTTTCCCGGCGGTGCCCGGATTTATAACTTGTGTTGGGCGAGGCCGTGGTCTAGGCAACACGGAGTTTTCCTCCGTGGCATCCCCACAATTACTCCATTCACACACAGAAGAAGGCAATGGCAAACCACTTCTGGATCATCTGCCAAGAACGTATATGAACAGGTCCCAGTCCGAGAAAAGGATGGAAGGATCGTGTTCATATGGACCTGTCCTCAGACAGAACACTAAATAAAATAAGTAAGGCTTCGGCTGTTGGGTGTGAGTCGCGTTGAATGTTGGGTATTAGCAATCGTTTCGGCAAAGATTGCATTTACCATCTTCAGGGTGAATGTGCAGTGGGGGCGAGTTCTGGTAAGTGGCGAGCTGGGTCTGATGATGCTGATTGGTGGAGCGGCAAGAATTCCTCAGCATTTTATACAGTACTGAGAAACTCGCTTAGAATCTGGATACAAGTTCCTTTTCGGATCGCTGTTATTTAGAAACCAATTTTTGCTTTATAAAGCGGGTGTTCCGCCGAACTCGTGTATCGCATCCATAGATTATATGAGCGCACACACACGTGATTTCCACTTGCAGTATTGCCAGCATCACATGGAGCGTTATCACCTGGGAACGCTGTGCAGTTTAACTTCGATAAATACACCTGCTGCTACTGTGGCTGTGCAAGGAAACACCTGGCTTCTTGTATGAAACACGGGCGATATATCGATCCGATTCGATTAAAGTTATAGCAGGTAGAACACTCTAACAAACTAATTTTCGTCTCTGTTTTGTGGTAACAGACAAAATAGTGCGTCGGTGTTTATGGACGTACAACAGAAGGTTAAACTCACGTGTTCTGTAAATAACTGTTTTGTGTTAAAATGGTTCTGAAATGAGGTGGGAGGGTTAAGAATGAGTAGGAGCTATACCAACCTCCTCTCCATCCAAGCGCCTCCAGTTTTTTTAAAAATAGAATGTACATAATCTTAAAATGCTGAGATCAAAGATTGTAAAAGCCTTGCAAAATTTAATACCATATTTTCTGTAAGATGTAGAGTGGAGGTCGCATTCTTCTGTGCTTAGCATTTTAGGAATGCTAAATTTGGTTCGAAATCTTGGACGGTGAATGGGAACTTCATCATGTATTTTGATTACATATTAAAACAACAGAGCTTGGACGGTGAATGGGAACTTCATCATATATTTTGATTACATATTAAAAAAACAGATGAAATTATAAAATACGTATACGCTCAGGGAGATTCGAATACGACACTGAAGTTTTTGAGGATCCTGCACAGAACGTGTTGGACTGTGTGAAAAATCTAAATTAGATATATTTTGATGTCGAAGTTCCCTTCAGTCTTAAAGACAGTAGCATGCTTTTGGCAGACCGAAGAAAATCGACAGCTGTTTCGACACCTGTAGGAACAGAGGAGTAGCAACTGTCCTTGTTGTAGAACTTACAATTCCCCTTACAATTAATATGTCGACTCACCGTTTACAGATGCATTTCCTTGTGTTGATCGCATCGATTTAAAGGTTTTAATATTACCGAAAAGGGAGGCCAAAGTCCACCCCGGGCTGTAGCGCCGAGGAAGAAGAAGAATATTATATAAAAATATTCTTTTAACTTTTAACGTGTTTTTGTGCACGGCGCATGAAATTAAAACACAATAGAAAATTTCGTCCTCATTTCTCGTCTTTCAGTATTGCTGTCAAATTTCGTTTATTGAACGTTTATACTCCACGTTCGTGGACTGGTTTAAGTCTTTGTTTATTGAACGTTTATACTCCACGTTCTTGGGCTGGTTTAAGTCTTCAAGGTAGACTCACCGTGACGTCTAATTAATTATGTGTAAACTCATATCAACTTCATCAGATTCCTCAAAGAATTTTTGTTACACAAAAACTATTACATGACGTCATTGATGTTACTGAACTAAAAATGTAATTACATCATTTGTTTTTGTATATTTAACAAAATACAGGAAACATTTATTTGACTGCAGCGTACCATGTCTATTGTTGGCTAGTATCTGTAATAAATTAAGTCTATAACTGATGAGGGATGAGAAATTGATAATAATACATTATAATGTGTAATTGAAAGTTAAATTCACGTTTATGCATTTGTTTCTCATGAAGATAACTAAAAACTTATCGGTAACCACTTAATTCTAAATAATTTGAACTAATGTTACTGTGTGTTATTTAAAATGTAAATGCTTGTATCTTTCACGTTAGCTCCAGAAAGTGTAATTAATTTTGATGTAGTTCTGTAGAATTAAATAAGAGGAAAATGAGACCATGTTGACACGTACCATATATTATCCTCAGCAGTCAAAATGTTTAGGAAATTTTCGTATTTTCTGATTATGTATACCGCGCTTTCGTTTTTTTTTATGTATTTGCATTGCTTGATATTTCATTTTCAGCTACAAGTTTCGAACTAGGAGTAACTGCATGGTGGTAAGAAGCCCGCAAGCCATCGCGTGTATGTGGGACATTACATGATTCGTTACATGGGTACCCATACAGGAGCTACTCGAAAAATCTAAATCAGTAAATCTATTTTAGGCTTCGACGTCGTTAATTAAAACATCATGTCTTGGTTCAAAAGCTCTTATAATTGTCAGATGATTGATTTGATGTTACCGTAGTGTCATTTTTGTCAGTCTCTCTCAGTAGTCGGTATATCAGCCAGTCGGTTCATTCATTATCCTATCCATCTATTCATTCTTTAATTATCTGGGTTCTATAGTTTCAGCAGTTGATATAGCGTCTTAAAATAACCGATTAATTAACTGTAACTGTTCATGCCTTCATCTTCATTCATTACTTTTGCATTTATTCAATGATTGAATGTAGCAGGTATTCTTGGATCCGTTCGCCATTCTGTTTCTTATTTTCCGTGACATCTTGTTTAGCATCTTCGCTGTTTGTAAAGTTCTTGATGCGATTTCCCATTTCATTCTCAGTTGAGTGACAGTCTGGTCCGAGAGTATCCATTCTGAACGTGTAGAAGCAATAAGCAAATTCCTAAAATCCATTTTATCGACGTTAACTGTTGTAATATTTATGGTTTCCGTTTTATTTTGTAAACTGTGTTCCACGATGTCACTCATCTTTATGGTGCGATCAGAAGCCGTGTTTCTTCTCTAAATCATTGAGGGAACTTGCTGAAACGTCTGGATGAATGGTTCCGTATGTCATCGGGGTAATGAATGAGATCTGCTGCTACTACTGAACCAAGCGTCCCAGATGACTGGCCGTCTTCTGCGCTGTAGCGCCGTGTAGTCTGGTAGACGTTTACCAACGTTTCAGAGGCCCTTGCGGACTCCATTATTAGGCGCTCGTAACTTGTCGTAATACTAGACTTGCTAAAGCTCCATAAATGGTGGGATGGTCTATACGAATTGTTCTTTGTTGTTAGAAATGGTTGTCTGTATGGGCGTAGCTTGAGAATGATACATTGTATATTAGCAAGCTCTGTGATTGGCGTTAGTTGTGTCTGAAATAAATTCGCAACTGAATTTACAATCTAATCATTTGCATCATTGACACAACAAACAATTACAATTAAAATATAATTTAAAACTGGCTGCACTTGGAGATGGCTGCCATCTGGATTTTAGAGCCTTGTAGTCTGACGTTTCGAAGGTGTTCACTGCTTTTATCGTCAGGGCGATGAATACTTATCTCCATGTTTAGAACAGTCCGCCAGTTATTGAAGAGCCTCTGATTTTGACGAACCTAAGCAACTGTAAAAGAACGTAAGATTTGAATAATTATTACATTTAGGATAAATATCATAAAAATAAGTTGAGGATCATGTCCAATGGCTTGCGTCAACTGATATGTTTGTTAAGGTTAAGATGCAGATTTAACCTCGTAATCGGGACAACCGAATAATTGTCATTGTTTGAATGGCATCCGAAATGAGCGTCGGTAAAGGGAGAAGACTGCACAAGAATTGCTTGAAACCGAACCGAAATATATGTATACATTTCTAAAGATGGCTGCAAGAAACTGGTCAAATTTTGGAACAAATACATTTAAAAGAAGGGAAATTACATAGAGACATAATACAACTTTTCATCTTGCATCGCTTTCCTCTAAACATGACAAGTTTACACCAAAATCTTAAAGTAGGTTGTTTTGTTCCTCAGTAATTTGATGAATTCATTTTGTGGTTTTTGATATCGGTGGTCATAATTGTGGGTTGTTGGAGGGAAAATTGTGGGTGGAGTAACGAGAGAGACCCCACAGCACATAATCAAGTGAAGTTTTATTCAACAGAATTCCCAGGGTGCCATGAATATTATTTCACGAGCTGCTGAACAAAGTGGAGCAATTGTTTCCCAGTGTCTGCAGGCCAAATAATCACCTCTGGTTAGTGCATTATGAATGTTAGCTATTAGCGATTTGAATACCAGTTCTGTTTTTGGTACAAATAAAAGAGATTCTTCCCAACTCATACTGTTGCATTGTGTTCCATGTATCCAAGGAGATAATTAAATTTTTAGTTAGGACCACGATTTCTTCTGTAACGGTTTCAATTAGATATGACGCCTTTCGCGATGACCCCGTCTTCTATTCACTCGAGTGGTTAGTACCTCTGCTTCGTATTCGAGAGGTCACGAGGTCATACATACATATACATACTTGGGCAGCACAATTAATGACCAGTGGGATCACTCCTTGGAAATAAAGTGCCGTATCGAAAAAGCCAGAGCAATGTTCAGCAGTAGAGACTTAAACTTAAACACCAAGTTAAGACTACTCAGATGCTATATTCTCTCTGTGCTTTTATACGGCGCTGAATCGTGGACGTTGACCGAAGCTGCTTCTAAAAAGTTGGAGGCCTTCGAAATGTGGTTGTACCGACGTATTCTCAGAATTTCCTGGATTGACCGTGTAACCAACACAAAAGTTCTCGAGGAACTCCGCAAAGACGTCGAGGTTGTTAACACCATAAAAAAGAGAAAGTTGGAATTTTTCGGTCATATCATGAGAAATAGTGATAAATACGGGCTGCTTCAGCTGATAATCCAGGGAAAAGTATTCGGAAAGAGGGGACCTGACAGGCCAAGAATCTCGTGGCTTCAGAACCTAAAAACTTGGTTCTCGATGTCCACTGGAGGGCTGTTTCAAGTAGCAGCCAGTAAAGCTCAAATTGCTATGCTGATCGCCAACATCCGGAACGGATAGGCACTTTAAGAAGAAGAAGAACACGATCGAAGACATCTTCATATGTTAAATATTTTTGTTATTTCCTTAACTGGGATTAACTGAAGCAGATATGGTCAAATATATGGCCTTTCTCATGACATTAATACAAGTCAGGGATATACGATAGGGGGATGTTTGATCATTCAATTAACTTACAAATTCTTAAGGGACCGCCTGTGACATGGTGTTTCCCTGGTTTCGAAAATGGAACAGAAATCATTTCTATTTGAGTATAGATAGCATGAAAGTCATAATTATTGGAGTGAAACTATGCATGTGCCTTGTCCATTGTATCCGTGAAGTCATTAAGTTCAATTCCCACTCCTAATGGTTTGGACAGCTGACATTAATGATATGCGAACAACATGTTCCTACCAACATGTCGATATTCCATTCGGCCGAGCTCCACAGTAAAAGCAGAACGTAATGTAAACTTTCTTTGTTCAAGGTTTAGTGATAAAACATCTTTTTATTTCGAGACTATTCTATAGTCATCCTGATCGACTCATAGACATGATTGTAACAGACATTAATTAGCACGTCTGTAACATAGTGATCGATAGTTATAATTCTGGCATGTTGATATTCATATATCGTTAGATTTTAGGTCCTGAGTACAAAGATGACTATCTTCTGGATCGTTGCTACGTATAGTCTGGTAGAAATTTATCGACTTTCAGAGGTACTTTCTGCCTCCATCATCAGGGTGATCCACTGGACAGTACGAAAGAAAAGTAAGATTTCTAAAAAAAAATCCACTTATTTTTGTTCGTGCCTAAGAAATTCATGAAAATAGTAGGCCTATTGTCATACAGCGATGTCTACAAATGACGTGATGTACTGAAATGAGTGGCGGACTCTGCTTGGAGCTTTGTACTTGCATTTAGAGTCGAGAGAGAGAGAGAGACGTGGAGAAAGTCATAGGATGGGATGATCAAGGCACATGTAACATATGTGGAGCATCTGGTGGCAAGCGACTGTTATTGTACAGTACCTGGATAACAGAGATAACCTCAATGCAGTTACAGTTCACTCGGAAGCAGCTTCGAACAGCAGCACATGATAAATATTTATCTGGTGTTGAAGGTGTTGCGCCCGTATGTCTAAGGCCACATGTGCACATTCCTCTCCCGATACGGAAACGACTAACAGAGTTCGCTATCTGAATGTGGGTTTCTTCAGTTTGCCTTGAGAATGTTGTGGTGTTCCGTCTACAGAATACTTAGAAGAAAAAATACAGGGAACGTATAATGCATGCATTTATTCTTGATTAGCTCTCTCAGCTAGGCGTACAAGGGAGGACAGCGTTAAGATGGGCCTCAGGGAGATGGGAATCGATGGAGCGAACTGGATGCAACTATCTCAGGATGAAGTCCGGTGGTGGGCTTTTGTGAAGAGGGTGATGAATCTTCGGATACCGTAAATAAAGTGGGCTATTATTTGAACAAGCCGAGTGTACAATCGATTTTTCATTTGTACCTCAGGAGTTGCTGAAAATTTGTCTGTAGGAAAATAATTACCATAGAATGCAGATTCGGGCACACAAAGACAATGTCTGAAGAATGTGTATAGATCTGTATTGGTGGAAATCTTTCTACCCTTGTCTGTTTTTTTACATCCGTCCTGATCTTTGCCTGTTAAGGACTACGAGAGATCGACAATTACAAGGGTTAATGAATGAAGTGACTTCATGGTAGCCATTACGAGCTGCTGTTGAATTGAAAACGTTTAAAATTGTAGCAGTGACTGTTACGACCATCGACGTGTTTTCAGGCTAGGGAACGTAAAGAAAGGAGATTTAAATGTTTTCTGTTGCTTACACTTGCGCCGTTGAAAATGATTTACACGAGACCATTTCTAGGTCTGGAAATGATTTTCCTCCCATTTCCCACTGGAAAGTGCTATACAACAAATACATTGAACGTTCTTAGTTTTAGGCGTTATTTGCTCGTAACATAAGGTAGAACGCCATGTGGGAGTGTCGTATTTGTCTCGGGTAAACGGCGTTTCACTGGTAGACTCTTATAATGTGTCTCTGAATATTAGTTTCGGAGAATTTCACTCAGTGACGCGTGCCATTTTCATGAACTTCTCTTTTCTGTTTGCTGAACATTCATCAACTCGAAAAGGAGCTCATTTAGGCAGATGAATAATCAAACACCCAACATCCAAATCGGTGATCATCTCTTGTTAGTCATAAGTAAATTATAAGCCTGATCCAAAACTCAAAGCTTCAGGTACTCATCTTTCTCCGTGGCGGTGCTACAACCCAGTTGGATCCACGACTTCCTATATTCTTGTTGTTATGAAACCTTGGTTCATGTATGAGCTGGGGCTTGTTAAACGGGATCATTCCATCACAATATAAGTACAGGGTATACAAAAGACAGCATGTAAAGACGTGAATAGACATCCATGCTTCGACCAGAGTACGAAACCGTGACGGCAGTAATTGACGCCGCTGAGGTCGACTACTGTTCTATCGACTTGTGATAGAAACTGTGGGACGTTCGGAATCTCCTGGTATTCTTTATCTTTTGTTTTGGTATTTAGTGCGGTTTCAAGGCTGTTCTGGAAACCAGCTCTTTAAACAGGAAGTCTCCTACCACGCCACATGGCAGCAGTGCCACCAACCGGATGGGCTTTTAATGGACGCGAAAAACACCAAATATAAGCGGGTTTCGAACCCGCACCCTGCGTCACATCTGCTTTATTTCTGTCGCATGTGAGCCTCCAGCAGCAGCCGACTGTCCATGTGACATCTGTCCCTCATACAGGAGCCTCCACGGTACTTCAGCTACCTCAGAAGCACAGAGCAATTGCACACGTGAGAGGAATTAATGCTTACTTAACGTGCAAATTGTTAGCATCTATTATAAACGCTTTGTCACCAAACGTTATTAGGACGATCAAATCAAGAAGGTTGAATTTGTGAGGCACGTGGCGCTCGTGAGGGAGACGATAATTGTTCACGCATTTTTTCTTGAATGCCCGAAGGAAAGAGGCTACACGGAATACCTAGGTATAGATGGGAAGATAATACTGAAGTGGAACTTAGGAAAATAGATTTTGATGCCGTGGATTGGATTAATTTGGCTCAGGATAGGGATCAGTGGTTGGCTGTTGAGAACACGATACAAAACCATCGGGTTACATAAAGACGTGACATTTCTTGACTAACTGAGCTACTGTTAGCTTTTCAAGGACTGGGCTCGAATAAGTCGGTTTAGTTAGTTCATTCTTATATTATTATTGTTCGAATGGTTCACAGATATACATGGCCATAAAATTGGCTGCCATATTTGAACTGTTTTATATTAATTCATGCTGTACATCTAGATATGCATGCGTGTTAAAATATTTACTGGGCGTAAGAAATGGCTGTTGTTCGCGTGCAAAGCAGACACGCTTCTGTTTCCGTTTACTATAGCCCACAACCAAGTGTGGTATGGGTTCAGGCGATGAAAGACGCCTGAACTTTCATGTGCAGCCAGAACTCTTCACCCATCCATCCGTCTGTCTGTCTCACTGTGCTTAGAAAGAAATTGATGTAAGGCTGTTTTGAGAATAGTGAATCTCCTGTTGATGTTTCTCTTCTGGGCTGTAATGCCGTGTCGATACCAGCATTTCGGAGGAACATACTGCCTCCATCTTTAGGGATGAATTCAGCACAGGAACAACTGTGCCCTGTTTCTTTTCAAAAACAGCGGGACTGGATTCTAATCGTTTAAAGCGACTGTGTTTAAGTCTTATAACGCAAAACGAGTATTCCGATTAGGGCGTTGCTTACCACTTAGGTGTCGACTAGCTTGCGATATTACGTGACTTCACAACATATTCAATGCGCTAAGTTCAGTGGCAGGTTAGCTGTACGATGTTCATTCGCTAGCCGAGTGTCAGCTGTTTTGGAATTGTTCCCAACTGAACCTGTGCCGCACGGATTGTCATGTGGTTTTGGGCCCAGTTTGTGGTTTTTAGCGCATTTCATTGGAAACGTACTGTTACCTGTACCTCACACATGAAACCAGAGTGGAGTGGGTGGCGGCAAGGAGGAGGTGTGGAGGGGTCCTCATGGGTGAAACACCCCCCCCTCCACCTCCCCGTGACCCCATGTCCTGGTCAACTGGCCGCAAACCCCAGCTAGGCTCCACTGCCACTGCAGACCACGGCCTCCCACAGGCTCTTTACAAAGGGGGCCTTGTTTGTTAGTGACAGCTTTTAACCACCCACCTCAAAAGAGAGGTTTTTTCGTCTCTCCCTCTCTTCCTCTCTTCCTCCCTGACTCACTCTCCTTTTTGTGCAAAATACAAACACAAAAACCTCCTAAACCACATTTACGCTGCGTATAGTCTGGTACGGAGTAAATACGAAACTACTTTTAAAATAAAGTGTTACTTGCAAAACACAATTGTTCGGTTGGTTGCTGTGTTACATACCTACGCTATATCAACTGCAGAGTTCATGTGCAGCCGAACTAGTTACGACAGCGTGATTCTGAATGAAAGAAAGGGTGTGAAACTGGTGGCGACCCATTTTAGGTTAGTCCCAGTATTTACGTAGAAGAACGCAATAGGAAACACGAAACAAGATTGGTCGGGCCTGAGGATTTATCTGGGTGAAATAAAGTTAATTATCCCGTACTTCTAATCGAATTTGAACGTAATTGACCGTTATTTGAAGGCAAGGCAGTGTTTATTAGATCACGAGCACTGGGACCCGGTTACCTGCATATCAGGGGTATTCTCTTGCGTTAGCTAGGGCGTTCAGACCGACTGCTAGACCCACCCAGTCTCCTATCCAGTAGGTACCAGAGGACTGTTTGCTCGGGTGTAGAAGCCTGGATCGTGAAGCTAACCACTCACCATTGATGTACGAATTTTACTTTGTCCATAAATTAGGGGATGATTGAAAAGCGTGTAATTAATTATTTATTTATTTATAACAAATGCGTAAAAACTACAAAACTGCGGAAAAAGTATGAACGGTGAATGTTTTATGGTGAATAAGGTGTTTGTTTGCTATAAATAAATAATTACACGCCATTCAAACTGACCGTTAATTTATGGATACTCGGTATTTATAGACTAGTGTAAAAGAACTTTGAAATTCGAAGGGATATGGTTTATTACCTATCTTAATCTCTCATCTGTTTCCTTTATCTCTTTAGCACATGTATTTTATTTCTACGTATTTTATCTTCTTTTACGTCTTATTTTCGTGAGTGCTTTTCCTAAATTAGGGTAAGAGTGAGACCTTTGATTAGAGGCGCATATGATAATGAAAACCGTGTCAGGCCTTGGAGTCGTATATCGAACCCACACCTTCCATGAGGCAGGGAATGTACGACACACTTTATGCAAAAGAAGCAAAAATAGGTCCTTCAAGTGACTCATTTGCCGATTCCGTTCTTGGAGAAACTATGGCGAATCTTGGCTACAAACTATTTAAATTATGCTGTGTTTAGCTGATACGATACGCCCCTGTACTTCCTGCTGGTCCACTTCTACTAACGATTTAAGTTGTATTTGAAATTGTGAAAAAAAGTAGTGGCCATTAATATTGATTTAGAAGACCATTAAATAAATATCGATATCAGTCGGCAATTTCCATCAGAATATAAATGTCACTTTCGAGAACTCGGTCGCTGGAGTTTTTTTTTTGTATGTGGCATTTTATTGTTTGGTAATCAAATATCCCGAGCTTATCTCCATGTCGCGTACAATTTCATACAAAATATTCTCTTCCGTGTTCTATATTCCCTTTGTTTTTATGAGGAAGCTCTCGGCTAACGAGGATAAACATAGCCTACAATGAGGACTGAAAACAGTTGAGGAATACATTGTTTTAATATTCGAATGGAACAGGCATTAATATATAGTTAAAAATTAAATAAATAAAAAACAAGAGACGCGTGAGAAACAAGCCAATGGTTCTGATATAGATGCAGCAATGCCAGGAATACTGATGCTTTTTTGTTTACATCGCCACAACCATATTTTGCATTTTGATGTTCACGAGGAAATTTAAAACCAATTAGAATCGTACGGACGCCACGGCATAGGGAAAACAAAAACGCATTATACAACAATCACTTGACCATTTACATTTTCCATGCACATATTCTCATCAGTGTTTGAATTTTTAGCAGAACAAGCAATTAAGTGCCTCGCAGGCAATGCTGTGTATGTTTCGAGTTCTCCCTGCGTTCCACTTTTAATGGTCACAAAGAGGTTTGTTTTGTTAACCTTCAACAATCATTTTGAAAGTATTTATCACGATGTATTCTCACTTCCAATATCACTGTTACAAGTATAATGATAACGTAATATCGCTTTTAATGTTTAGATTATATTGCATACTAAGCGGTTGTGTTAATCGCGAGAATAGTTTTAGGGGGTATTAAATGAATAATGCAAAGTTAGTAAATATTAATATTCACATTAATATTTAAAATTGAAGAAGTTTATATGTGTTAGTAGTGTCTGCAGTGTTACTGAGTGAAAATACGTTAAGTTTTCACGTTTCTTGTCGATGTTTCTTTCCCGAAAGGTTATTTAGGTCTGGTCATTCGATAGTGTCGATAGATATCATAGGAAAAATTAAGCCAACGACATTTATCTTTACAGTGTAGTGTGCAGTAATTAGTTTCAAAGATGTTCGGTAGAATTTTGCCCATTCGTTCTGTATGAATATGAGTAGTAGGTTGGCCCAGTCGCCTTCAGGTCGGTTGCAATCTAAATTGGTCGAATTGTGAAATATATTAATATTATACAGAGGTAAAGAGAGAAAAGTGGCTGAATATTAAACGATAGTTTCATTTTATAAGAATATGTTTGAATGAAAATTTATATTTACAATTTTTCAGAATGTATCTTAACAGAAGAGGTATTAAAATTAATTGTTTTTGAAAACTAAAGTTTTCTTCTGATGAAAGTAAAAAAAAACTTCTTTGTAACAACAGTAATGGAATCCACGGCTTACATTTAAAAATAACATTAAACTGCCTCTAAAGGAAGTAATAAAGTTTGAGTGTTGCAAACCATGGCTGAGAATCTCTTAGCGGGATTACCATGGCAACATACGCATAATACTCTTATAATCATTATTCCGTATGGTCGAAAACCGCTTAGCAGCGTTACTATGGCAACAGTTATAGTAACAGTACGGACATCGCTTATTATATGCAGATATAAATAATCATATTTTAGAATATGTTTATATATACATACATAGTCTATTTTTTCTTTGAATCAACGGCTCCACTATGATTTAAGATTTCATAACCTCCGAACAAATTATAAAAATTATAGAATAGTTCAAATATAATGACTGAAATACAAGAATAGCAAAATAATTGACTGCAAAACACAGAATAATGAAATACAAAACAGGAATTGGAATACAAACAACTGGTACAGAGAGATCTTAGAATAAATTTGCTTAAATGTAAAGGAATTTGACAGCTGGATGCTTATTTTTTTTTATTGTTTTTGCTGTTTCGAAATAGACGTGGCAAGCTGCGCATTGAGTAGGCCTACGAATTCTCTGATATGAGGCAGGCAATTTTTATGAGCATCTATTACGTTTTATTCTGTTCAACTCGTTGTTACGTATCTTCAACGCCACTCAGTGAGTCTCCTGTTGTGGTTATAAGGGCCTCGTGCATTGTTAGTTAGAATTCACAGACACCAAAGTTTCGAGAGTCTTGTCCATCGTCAGCTTACAATGAAAATCCACTAAATTCTAGAAACTTGTTTAGGGGAAAACTGGATTCAATAAACAGACCGGGATAACCGAGAATGTTAGCCGAATAGTTTTTATATTGCATTTAATTGATTTTACTGTTGGAGAGAAAATGAGAGTACGTATTCGACCACGGGTCACCCCCCCCCCCCCCCCCCCCCCTGCACGATAGACGCTCGGTCCGGGACGATCCAAAATTCGTTGAAGAGTTTATGTAAATCATTCTGAAGATTTTTCTGAACAGGTGATATCTTATCAGCTCCATAAAACAGAGTCAATTTTAAGTCCATAGTCCTTGAATCAATAATTCCCTGCCTTGTATGGGATCAAAAGGAATATTACCGGTTTTACAATGACTCTAGTCCCGGGGATGGACGGATTTGTTTCCAAAGGAGGATGTTTTGGCATGTAGAAACTGAAATTGCTGCAAGGGCGTCTCGTGATGAAGGTTTTAAAAAAAGCGTTGATGAGATATACCAATTTATTAAAAGTACAAAATTACATGTTTCGCAAGAATTAGTTTTTCTCTGTTTCCCACCTGACCTTGCTAAACTAACGTAACGTAAAGTAAGTAAACGTGGTTAAGTGATCTCAACAGAGCTGGCGTAATAAACTTGGAACTTTTCTTCCCATAAAACTACAGAAATGTAGAGGCACAAACTTAGGGTAGGTAGGATGTCGGAACAGATTTGATCGCAGCCCTTTTAGATC
>NW_019059854.1:252786-283220 GCF_000696155.1 Zootermopsis nevadensis | reverse complement strand
CCGGGGGGGGGGGGGAGATAGATGTATTTATTAGTTCCGGCGCCCGACACCTGCCGCGCTACTGTTGTAGCAGGTGTGGCAAATCTAATAGCTATACTTCTTTTCAGACTACTCTCAAATCAAAGTAATTAGTGATCAAAATTGCTGAAGTATTTAATTGCTAAGCCGACGTAATTTGGTCGGGTGCGATTGCAGATAGAAGAAATCCTTTTCTACGTCAATTGCAAAGTGATTTATAACAGCACAAAATTGTTCTCCTAGGAGCAAGTTGGTTCTTGTGTAAGTCACATGCAAACTGATTGTGTTGTAAAAGGTGTAATTATTACAGTCGTGACGACTTCGCATGAGCTAGTAGCGACGTGCTATTGACGTTCAGATTGTACATTTGGCCTGATTTCATCATCATCATCTCTTTCTGTCCTCCTTTTCACCTCCTCATCATTTCTTCTCTTATTCTCTGTTACTTATAAATAAACGTTTCGGGCTACCTGCCTATTCACTTTCAGCTGGAGTGAGTTTGATAAACTGATTACGTAAGTGGAATGTGTGGGACATCTTTTTTTGCCTTTGAAAAGAAATGTTGATGAATTTCTCTGATAAAAATGACGCGTAGACACACATACAAAGGCAACCACGCGTTGCGAGTTTAGTACAGATGTAGTGGTCCACAAATTCAAAGGTTTCTTTTGTTTTATTGTTATTGTGAAATTTTAGCGAAACGTCTATGTTTTACGTATTTGTATGTGCCATTATTTTTATATTTTTTTAAAGATTACACTGCAGTGCGTAATGTTCAGCAGCCATGTTACATATTGAAATAGGCCTACTCAGTGTGGATCTTGTACTTGATACAAGAAACGGAAATTATTGAAGTGTTTTGACAATAATGGAGGAGGATACCTGTTCTGTTAGTTCGAATGACATGCCGTTGAAGTGAAGATTGTATCACTGGACGTTTTTAAATAAGTTTTTTAAAACAAAAGCTTTAGAAAGTGTTTTCATTTATGAAAGAAGAATAGAAGCTGTACAGATGAGATTCCTACGTAATTAAGTTGGAGTAACATGAAGAGACCACATTGGGAATGGTGATATTCGGCAACAACTGAAAGTAGAAAATATAACTATAGAAATCGAAAATTACAGTCAAAAATGGAAAGAACATGAAGAAAGAATGCCCCAAGAACGCCCCCCCCCCCCAAAGATGATATGGAATGTAAACCAGAGGGAATAAGAGATCTTCGAATACCTAAAAAGAGATCGATTGATCAATAGATCCAAGTCTTTGATTCGGAGCGGGGGAAATCAGTAGCCAAACCTTGGAAAGGAAGAAGTTTTCATTTATTTCCTTACTTTTATATTAAACACCCAGTCTCAGACTGAACAGTAGAACATATGTTTTAACCATCGTTATCAGGTTTTGTTGACAATTAGTGAAGCTTTTTAACCAATAGATAAAATAAATTATCGTATTTTAATTAATATAATTACAGTTTTCTCATCCAGGAGTATTTAATCGTGTCGTTCTGTAAGGAATTTTACTATAATATAAATGTTTATTGAAACTAGTCTTTTATGTTGCTACAGTAATAAATTTCTGTTGAATGCATATGTAACTGTTCTTTAAATGTTGTAGGAAAATTTTATTACGCATTGCATTAGGTGACACATTATTTCTTTTTTAAAAATGCGTGATACTAAAGGCATTATCCTTAGCCAGGCCATAGCACTTTCATGTAATGGGGAACGCAGTTAGCTAACTGAAATATGTTTGCTGACCTCAGCTATAAATTAGAAGTGATCAACAGAAGCGTGTGATCTGCGGTGAAACTTGTAGTTGCCATTTGTCTTGTTAATCTCTGTGAAATAATCCTTCTCGACACTTTTTAATTGACACCCGTCGCCAATACGATTTTAAATCCTTGAATGTAGGTTGGTTGACGCGGTAGTATGTGAAATAGAATTTCTATATGAATACAGTGCGTTTGATCGATATTAAAAGCCAGGGTTTCTTATTCAGTTGGTGGGAAACTACCAGGCGGCATTCAATTACGTTCAGAGTCCAAAGCAGACTTACGAATTCTATTCTGAGCCGGTGACGAATACTACAGAATTACAGTTACATGAATGCCTACCCATGTAATGAATTTTATGTACTAAAATCAACCCCAGCCTAGAACAAATAGATCCATATCATTTTCCATGATATGGTTTCGTTGTCCAGTTCTCCAAGCGTGTTCGTAAATAACTCAAACGCTAATGCGTGTTCACGTTTTCTGCACTCTAAATCAGCGTTTCTCAACCTACGGTTCAGCGTTTGTCAACGTATCGTACGCGAGCCAATGTTGAGTGGTGCGCGAACTTAGTAAGAAAATCAAAAGATAATGTTAACATAAATAAGTTTTACCAGAACGCATTTGGTTAGTGGTACATTTAATGTGTTAAATTAAAATTAGTGTTACGCCAGCGAAAGAGGGTGAGAACCCGTGCTCTAAATACGTGAGATGGACGCATACAGACTGACTTGGTCATTTTCTTCCGTATGCATGCTGCATCTTCATAACTGATCACCAAATTTCGATGATATTGGGCGAATTTATATTTGTGTGATTTGAGATTTTCACAGCGGTGAGTATGAGGATCTCTGTCTTCTGGGTTGTTGCGCTGAATCGAACTGATGACGGAGGCAGTATGACCTCTGAAACGTTGGTAAACATCGACCAGACTACACCGCGCAACAACCCAGAAGACAGAAATCTTCATATTTTTAATCGCCCTGATGACGGAGGCAGTATGACCTCTGAAACGTTGGTAAACATCGACCAGACTACACCGCGCAACAACCCAGAAGACAGAAATCTTCATATTTTTAATCGCCCTGATGACGGAGGCAGTATGACCTCTGAAACGTTGGTAAACATCGACCAGACTACACCGCGCAACAACCCAGAAGACAGAAATTTTCGAATTTATATTTAGTTCACATTGAAGTATCTATAACTGTGTTTGTATTTATCGCAACGTCCTTTGTGAACCTCGCGTCAAAAGAACGAGATTTTACCGAGTTTGTCAGTTCCAGTGCTCCGAAGCGCTCGCCGGCAGCTTGCGCGCTGTAGGCGGCCATGCTCCGTTCGTTGGCAGTCTTGATAATTGCTTCTAATTGACATGTTCTGTTATTATTCGTCACCAGACACGCAGCAATGGGCGTACTATATAGCCACTGGTCATTTTAAACATTTATATCGAACATATTATCGTTAGTACGAGGTATCGTATGCCTGGAATATGTATATTTTCGTGATTTGTTTTAGTTTAGTAGAATTCTATAAATTTAAACTCACGCATTGATTCACGCTAGTGGCTGTCTTCATGCTTAGGCCATTTTATCATCTGTGAAGATGTCTCTTGAGGAATTACACAGGGCTGTCGTCACTGTCGTCATAGTGTATGACGACGTGGATTCGATTCATCTACTTCAAACCGAAAGTCGTAGTTGAGTGGTCAGACCTCCTGCTTCGTGTTCGGGAGTTCCCGGTTTAAAATCTCGGCCCGAGAAATCCGGCTATCTTGACGTTTAGGTTGTTATGTGGTTTTACTCAGTGCCTCTAGGAAAGTGCTGGGATAGTACCGTCAATCAGGGTACTACCACTAAGTTCATTCTCAAATGAAACCAGTTTGGGATCGAAGTGATCTGGAACAATGGCGTCATGTTTCAAGTACGAGCGAGAAATGGAGGGTATGGGCCGGTCATGCTATTTTTTTTTTTTCGTTATTTACAGGCTATATAGAAACAGCAGATATATAGATTGGATACTACGAATTGTAGCAGCAAGTTTTCATTTGTGGAACTCCATATTAGGTTTCACCCGCGGGATGTAGGGTGGACTCCTGTGTACTGTCTGTATATGAATTATAAATGGTAGCTGTGGGAATTTTTGTAAACAACTTGCATTATTTACCCGGTGAGTGTGGGAGGTGACCAACAAAACAAGTGGTCCCACCTGTATTTATTCTGTGTGTTTGCAGCTGGACCTATGGAACATGGCGTGTCTCGTGTACTTCGTAAACTATCGGGCCGGGGAGCGACGCAAAAAAGGCGTCTGATTGAACTCCCCGTTGTCTGTGCTCAGACATTTGCTGATTTTAAAGAGCTTAATCCGTTAAGACAGAAATATGTAATAATACTTACTACAATTCTGTTCAGAATCGTGTATCTCCCCCGTCTCATTATGAACACGTATACGAGGTGCGATCAGAAAGTTTCAAGACTGCGCCTATAAAAACCCGTACACTTATCTCAGGTATTAAATTCATCCATCACCCTCGAAGTAGTTCCCCTGGGAGTGAACACAACGATCCCAGCGCCGCTGTCAATCCTGGAAGCATCCCTGGAAATCTTTCTTTGTCAGCCTGTCAAGCACCATCTGCGATTCGGCCTGAATCTCTTGCCAAAGATTCGCCAAAACGGCTACGGAAACCTATGAAATGCTAAAGCAAGCATTTGGGGAGTCCGCAATGGGTCGTGCACAAACTTTTGTGTGGCATTCACGTTTTAAAAACGGCCGAACTTCTGTCGATGATGACGAGCGTTCTGGACGACCATCTTCGAGCACAACGCCCGAAAATGTTACGAAGATACGGCAGGCCATTCACGAAGATCGACGTCGTACCATCAACGACTAATGCGACATTGTTGGGATAGGCTATGGGACATGTCAGCTGATTCTAAAGGAAGAACTCCACATGCGACGCATCAAGACAACGCGCCAGCGCACACCGCCCTCATAAGAAACAAATGCTAATTCGATGATGCCGGCTGGCACACTGATTCACTATGAATGTAGGCCCAACCCCTTAGCGGCAGAAGCTCGTACTACATCCGGTTCGCCGTCTATTGACACAGTCTTGAAACTTTCTGATCGCACCTCGTAGATTAAAATGTACGAAAAAAGAATTGTGTGACTTTTTGAGATTGTCACCGGGATGAGGGTGTCGATGTTGATCTTCTGGGTTGTGATTCCGTGTGGACCAGTACGTGGTTATCAACGTTTTGGTGAAAACTACTGTCTTCATCTTTACATAATTTAGCCCTGATGATGAAGACGGCATGTTTCTCCGAAACGTCGGAGTCTACATACAGGTCTACATTTACGTTAATTTATTACCCCCACCAGCCCAAAATTTGAAGTAAGCCGGATTCATGTCTTGTCATGACACTCTTAGAGCTAACTAAGTGAACTGTACTTAATCAATATGATTAAGTCTCTGCTGATGGAGTTTGAAGATTAATGTCGAATATCGAAGTCCAGCATTTGGACTTCGTACTAAGGGAGTTGAATGCAGTTCGCATCTTCGCAATTTATGAATTTGAGATCTGTTTTAGTATATATATATCCCCCCATGTTTTAGCTTGTCTTCCAAGTGACCTGAAAAAATGATATTACAGAACCTATTTTATGTCGTATACTTTAATATTATTCCATCCCAAGATCTAATTTGTGTTCCTATTGGCCGCTCAAAGTCGTTGATGAAACCAAATTCAAAATCGATGTAGAATATGCTTAAGTTCCGCAAACAGTTTCATTCTTAAAATCTAATTAGTCGCCAGATGACAGCCAAAGTAACATTGTACAGCGTGAGGATGGTTATGTCAGCATTGGTTTGCCTGCACCTTTTCAAAACTGTGTCGCTTTCGTGTGCCTCGAAATGCATCCTGTGCTGGTAAGGGGGACTGAGCATATTGTAGCAAGCATACAACACTTCATATTGACATCGTTTCTTGAACACGTCATTTACCGGGTGCACATTACACTGTCATTCGTGTTTACAGTTGTATTGATTCCAAGAACACCTTCTGTTTACTATCGACTTAGAAATTCTATGTCACGGACCTGTTAGAGACATGAGGTATAAGCCCATTTGTCTGCCAGATAAGCAACACAAAGCAAACCCAACCCGGCCACATATTTAACCATCTAATAACTATGCAAATGACACCGAATTCAATGTCTTATTTTTTACCGACAGCCAGCTAATTGTTAAAGAAATGTAACACAGTCCGACGTCTCATTAAATGTGCGACTAGAGATTTTTAACTACTCTAAATAATATTTAAAAATTACTTTCTAACCTCAAACTAAACACAACTCATCACCATTACAAATATCAATTATTTAATGCTGTTTAGTGGTGGCCATTTTGAACACCTAGGCCAGATTCGCTATTGTATTAAGTGCCAATGCTGACGTATATAATAGTTTATTAAAATGTATTTATTTTGTTCGTTGGATATGTTTATTTATTGGACCAGCCTGTATAGACCTTCAAACGGTAAAACGATTATGAATGATGAATTGGAAAGAATATAGACACAGACGGTGGCGACTTATTTGAATATACTGCCGCAGAAATTTCCTGGATGAACCGAATAATACAACAAAAATATTTTAGTCATTCGCAATTGCAAGTCTCTGAACCCAGTTTTGAACCCAGAATATAACAAATTCGAAGCTTGAATATTAACTATTCTGCAGCGTCGTTTGGTGTTTATTGATAACCTCTTTATAACATTACCATGACGACGGTTATAACAAAACACATTTACAAGTATATTCACTTAAGGCCAAAAATCCCTTAACAGCAGCTGATTACCGACTAGGCAGCCAACCAATCAAGAGTTGTTTTTGTATATATAGATTTTCCTGGGGGACTGAGTAAAATCAGGAGTTTAATCATTGCAGTCCTCTACTGACTGTCGAATCGGATACCTCCCGATTGAGAGTTCTGCATGTTGACCTTATTCTCTGTGTAACGAGAATTTCCTATGAACAGTCTTCAATATAGACTGAAGGGGTAGTTTTTCCCCCTTTGAGACACGTACATTGACTCGTATATTATTGTGTTCCGCCAAAGAGGTAAACTTTTGGGAGAACTTTATCAATATGAGACCAGCACACACCCTTACCCCCTCACTTGTACCACTTGCACATGAAGGCAACGGAGAGAAAGCGAAAGCCGCAGTAGAATTATGGTGACGTTTTTATCGTAGGGCCTACTACAATCCGCGACACGGACGATGGCGGCCGAGTTTCGGACCCTTCTGCGCATCTATTGTCACGTGCCCTCATGAACCAGTCAGCTAGTCCCTTTCTGTACGCTAGCTCGAGTAGCAGCTTTGTTCGTGTTATGTGCGAACAAATTGTTGGTAGTCAGCATTAGACATACATTGGCGTGTTAATATTAATATATGGAAGGCGAATGTCGTAGGCTCCAGGTTTTATACAGACAGGCAAGAAAGCTGGCACATGTTTATGTGTGTGTATAATATTATATATATATATTTATTTATTTTACTTTCTTTAGTTCTTCAGTGATAGTTCGAAGGCATTTCTTTTAAATAGGCCCCGACAGCTTTATTACAGTTTCCATTTCATCACTGTCAACATCGGCCTTCGATACTATACGATTACGCGGTTCACAAAAGTCTCTAAATTAACGAATACCAATACTTTCGTAATTTAAGTTGACAAGCCCAAGTCTTGTTTAATATTTTGTTCGTAGAAGTATATAATATCGTTTCGTGTTAAAAATTGTTCATTTCCCACTGCTTTCTTTATTTTAATGTAGATTTAGCCGTAGTTATGGACAGGTCTTTAGCTGACATTCCAACTGTTTTTATCAGTATTTTCGTTGAAGTTTCAGAGAATCCTTCGTATTCCCTTGATTACACCAATGAGAACTGCAAAAGAAATATCATATCTCCGGTTCATAAATCGTTAATCCTATTCTATAATTCCATGTTAGAGATGATTAACAATGTTTTCTTTTAATAGCCTCCAGACTTGGTTTTATTTAATCGTGGCTATTTTATATAATTCTAGGTAGCATCGCTGTACGGAACAATAACCTATTTTACACCAAGCTTATCTTGTAGGCATGGCTGTTTGTTTTACATATGCGAACAGGGACAAACAGGCTGCTGCACGTTCATGATGCATTAAACAACTTTGAACTTCGAATTGCAATCCTCAGTTTATTTTATTACTCGGTTCCTGCAAATAGTACGTGCTAATGGAACTGCACGCATGTTTCGCCAATCCAGAATTTTTAATTGATTGTGTCAGCGTCCTGTGAATTTTAGCAGGTGTTATACGTTACCTCGGAAACATACGCACACAATCATCGGCTGAATAAATTTTGAATGAATTAATTTTCGAACATACATACAAACCCACACACACATTCACTTAGCAGATCAGTAATTCTTAAGGGTCATTGAGGACAGAAAACATAATTTCTCATGGACACACGAAAGCTCCAACATCAGAAATTCTGTCTGATATCGGAATTATGTGGTGCTGATATACAAGTTTGTGAGAAGATAGGGTATAATATTTAAACGGATCTAAAACATAGGGTTCCAGGGTTTAGACTTGATTTAACTGGATAAGACTAGAGGTCACTTATGGAGTCTCATGAAGCCGGCAATGAAGCTTTGGGTTCCATAAAAAGAGGAGAATTTCTTGAGCATGTGAGCCACCATAAACTTCTCAATAACTACTCTGCTTTGTACTATACAATATCTTACGTCTTAAAAGCGAATTATAATTTTAATAGGACAGATATAATGGGCGAAGTATTCCACGTTATTCGTATTTATAATGATAATGGTCATAGGAATCTAATTAGGAATATAATAATATTAATATGTATACTTTCAACTTTTTATATTTGAGTCTTAAAAGTAACATATGGAGAGTGGGAGCAGGCTAAATGAGCTAAACCATGAAGGTTAATAATAAAATTATAATTTATGCTTTATGGGTTTCCCAGATTGGAGAAACATTATTGACAAAATTCTGAAGAGTCTGAAGTATGAAAACTAAGCATCATGGGTCACTGAAGTCAGCGAACATAACATAATACGTAGCCTGCGACATATGTAACACGTTCTACAAGTAGATGCAAAAGAAACTTGTAAAACCCAGTGTAATTCGTTTGCCCGTAATTGTAGAGATTAAAACATAGTCTAGGTTAAGTTGAATCTAGGAAACTGGTTTGTTGACACTGACGGATTTATAATGGTCAGGTACAGGACAGTGGAACAAACATGAAAAATGTAAAAATAAATGTATCAGGCGATAGATCTGCGAAGTAGCAAGAGGAAACACTAAGTATATATCAGACGGATGACCAACATTAATCATGACGCAAAGAATTATGGGTACATGCCTACTTGTGGTTTTATTAGCAGTTTGTTAAATTACATAGTTTCATAAGCTTCAAATTACATGAATTTCTGTAATTACCCTGTTCTCTATTCTGTTTTCCTTTTTTCGACCCACCACAGAAATGGATAGAAAGAAAAAAATTACAATTTACAGACTTATGTTACAGCAAACTTTTCAGCTGTATACGCGACTAGAATATATGAACGTACATTAAATAATTTTATGGTTTAATGGTTTCATTACACAACATTCCAGGCGACAGAATCTTGATATATTTCCCTTATCAGCGTTTTAAAAGCAAAAATGTTATTGTGTTTTGTATTGGAAAAGTTCTGTAAGTCTCACGAATTTTGGGGGGGGGGGGGGGGGGGGTAATTTGTTGTGTTATTTTAAAGACGCTCTGAATATTCGTGATCTTGTACACATTCTTTACATTCGTAATTTGCCTAACTCAATTTTGTAAATCCCGTCTTAGTTGTTTCTAAACATTCTCAAACATTCCAAGGCTTACCTTTAAGTAATTATACTCAGCAGTTGCCGGGAAGTCTTCGTGAAGACGGTAGTGGAGTCCTACATCCACCCAGTTTGGATGTCAAATCATGACTTTAATTGAAACATTCTGAACCACCACGTTCTATCCAGGAAAAAACACCAAATTGCCTTTCCCACCATCTCCAGCACCCATATGACAAATCGACACGTGCATTATCAGATAGGCGAGTTGGCGTTTTCCTTCGCTCGTGAAAATTAACTTTAACTCTTTTAATATTTAAATTCACTTCCTTTAAGAAAATCCCAGATGAAGATTGGGTGCTGTCGCTAATAAACCAAAAATTCCCAAATCAGTTTATCCATTTCGTATTGGGTTAACCATTTCATTGTGATACCACATAGATGACTGCTCTCTTTGAGGTAGGAAAATGTAAAAGAACAATGAAACGCGGTGCTTGTTCTGTTGCATAAGCTGCAGGGACTGGTTCGGTTCCCAATTTCAACACGGTTTCTGCTTCAAGTTTATACCTCTGGGGACTAAGCTTTTTTTTTTTTTTTTTTTTGCGAGTTAGTGTTGTAGTAAATAGCGTCTAAATCTCATCCTTACAATTACGTCGCCACGAAGGGGAAAAACATGCAACGATGAGCTCTCTTTTTCATGGGAACACGTAACTGTCTGACTCCTCCCCGGGGCTCTTATGTAAACGACGTTTCTCCAGCATTATGGTATGCAAATGAGGTGACCAACAGCTTAGTAACGATATTCATGGCTCATTTGTTCGCAGCTTACACGGTTAATTTCTACTGAAGCGTTCTTCCCTTCGCCAACCCAAAGGATTTTCAATTTTGGAGGCCTTAATATTATTTTATAGCCCGTTCTCTTCGACGGTAAGTTGGGACGAGGGGCGAGAGTTAAGGATAATGTTGCAGGTTTTTACTTAACTTGACATTAAAGATAATGCCTATACCGTGGTGACATCTATTGGATTGTGAAACGTAATAATTTTGTGATTTACGTCGTGGAGTTGGTACAACATGTGTTGCGACCAAAGTTACGGGATATGTTTCGAACAGTTAGAAGTATTTCAGTCTCCTTAAGAGAGATGAGAATTGCGTATAAAATTTTGGTTGGGAAGCCTGGAAGCTAGAGACCGCTCAGAGTAAATATGTATAGAAAAGAAGTTTATATGAAAACATTTTAAGGAAACATATTGAGAGGCTGTGGATTGAATTAAATCTCGCTCAGGATAGGGAATGATGATTGACTGTTGTAAACACTGTAATGAACATTCGGATTCCATAAAAGGCTTGGGATTTCTCTACTAGGTAAACGACTGTAAGCTTTTTAAAGGACTCTGCGCCATGGAGTTAGCTGTTACGAGACGACGTTTGACAATTACATTCACGTGGTTCATTTATGTATTAGCTCGAAAGAATATACCTTCACGACAAATATTTCTGCTTTGCATCTTTGAGGTTAATTGATCGTTGGGTAATTTAATGACCTTTTCTCCAGCACATACGTCATATTCTTTCGAATAGCAGGGTAATTATGAATGACGAATTCGAAAGGATATGAAAGAAAATTGTCAAGGCCTGTTTAAAGCACTGTCCAAGTATTTATACGGAGGGATAAAGGAAAATAATGGAGATCCCGCTAAAATAATCTGTCTCCCGGTGGAGATTTAAACCCGTAACGTCGCGGATTCGAATCGCGGGAGCTACCGTGTGAAATAATTCTTAAAGTGGTAAAATTAAAGGAAAGTGAGATTTAGAAGCTTGTGATGGGACCGTTAGATCTATATATTCTTAACTCGTGGTGCTTGTTAACAATGGTTGCAGAAATTTGTCTGCAACCTATGTTTTGACATAACCTGTATTCTGCAGCTGGTCTCTCCGTCATATGCCGTGATTTCAATTACCGAAAGACCTCCTTAGAATGTCTCTCAGTGATGGTTTCCAACCATCGACTGTAGTGTGTATCCACCCTGCCTATCATTTGCAGTACCTCCTTGCTGGGCCCCATATGGCGCCCCCAGACCTCTGCCCCCATCCTTTTGACCACTACCCCCCTTCCCATCCCCTGTCCGTCCGTCCGTCCAATATCAATACTCATATCATCGATGTCTGCACTACAGTCCAGCTGTGGTTGCGAAGGGAACTTATATTGGAATTTTTATAGCAAGAATTTGGAAGAGGGTGGATATCCTCACACTAGGGACTGAGTGTCCTGTCCCTTCTGCTGTATCACAAATGACTGTGGAATCCCCCAATGACAAAACTTCTGGACACGGTTCTAACCTTATATTAACTCAGTGATGGTTAGACATGCCACATACTTTCCTGTTGAGATGTTAATCTCGTTCTATTACAGACAGTTTCAGATAATAAGATGTATTTTTTTTCTGAGTCGTTGCACCATGTAGTCTGGTAAAAGTTTAAGGACATTCAGAGGTACTTGCTGCTTCCATTATCAGGGTACCCTCAGCTTTAATGATCACCTTTAAATGTGATTTCGACACTACATAATAACCTCCTTAGTTGGAATTGCGTAGTTAAATGTTTTAGTTTTCTCATCTTGGTTCTTTAAAACCTCGTAGTAACTACATATGTCACTTCCTTTAACAGTTCTCACATTTTGTCCACAGATTTTATTTAAGGGTTTCTTACGATTCTCAGAGCAAACAGCGATTATTGGGCGATGTTCCGGGTTTCGACGCAGCGTAGATTCTTAGGTAGATACCAACGTTTTGGAGAAACATAGACTTTGTCTTCATTCCTTAAAAGTAATTAATCTTCATATTTTTTAATGGAGTGATGCTGTGTATTCTTAGATCTAAGAACTGAATTTTTAAATAATATTTATATGAGCTTTGGCTTCAAATGGTTGGGTTTATGTTTTTCAGTATGTTTCCTTTCACCTCTATTCCGTATGTAGGCCTGTTATCTAGGTTTTTCCTTGCAAGCAGCCGACAGTATTGTTCGTTCCAGCAGAGGTATGTTCTATGTTCGCAGCAGTAGATGGAACCGAAGTTGATCAAAGAGGAAGTTCCTGACCGTGACACTGGTTCTTCCAGCTGCAGCAGCAACAGCAAGGAGCCCCCCCGGGGTGGTCGCCAGCCCACACCACCGGCGCACTCCGAGGGAGGTGGGGGTCATGCTACCAGAACGCCCAGATCAAAAGGTAAGTTCGTCTGCCTGAGTTCTTTTGAATTCGTCTATTTAAGAAATTGCAGTTGAATTTTGCTTTAAGAAGCAATGGAGGCGGAACAAGTAATGCGGACTGAAGCGAAGTTTGTGTCATTAACTGTCGATCTTTAACAAATTGGAATAATTCCTGACTTACTTCAGGGAATCGTATTGTGGGCCGGTCCATCGTTATGTCTTCACCATTACGAGAAAATTAAGATGACGCAGTTAAAGTGACAGAGACCCGCGTCTTAAGACAGGAAGCGCCTTATACAACGAGAGAATTAGGACAGGATACTAAAAGTAAAGTAAAGTTTGTCCCACTATACGCCATGTAGGCGTTTGGGGTGAGTGGAGGTATAGCTCCTCTCTTCCTTGACCTCGGCACTAGATGGGGGTGAGTGGTCAGCATCACGCCCCGGCCGGCTTTACCCCCGGGAAAGGACCCCGGTACCCATTGTAGAGGAGGCTGGGTGGGCCCCAGAGCCGGTCTGGACGCAGAGGCTAGAGGAAAAATCCTCTGCCCCCGTCGGGGATCGAACCCCGGTCGTCCAGCCCGTAGCTAGTCACTATACTGACTGAGCTATCCCGGCTACTATTTAATTATTAATCAGAGAACAGGACTGTGTTTTCTCATAATATTTCTAAATTTTAAAAGTTTTTGACATTATTGGATATTATGACCATTTAATTCGTCGAACCATTTAAAGCTCAGTGGTAATTATATGTACCATCTGCTTTAATATTCAGTAACTACCTACTTTGCCGCCTGGGTGTATGTATGGGTGTCGTATGGTTTTTAGAATAAATAGCGATTATTTTCTTAAACAGCGTTTCCCAGTCGATATTTTGGAATGGAGATGGGGTTTGTTTTATTTGTGATGGGAAATTAATTTGTAAATACCATTTAAATGAACTTCTGCTTCAAAGATCAAGTTACTAAGTGTTATAGGACAATATCAGCCATTGTATAATATTACTTATTCTGATTATTTGTAAACACAGCCTGGTATTGAGATTACCTCTTTAACATAATCAGAAGTTTGATATAACGGTTAAGTATCCATTAGTTTATTACAGAAGAAGTTTAGACATTTTGTATTACTTCAACGAAACTCGGGGTTGAGTGTTTGAAAGATAAACCCATTAATGAAAAGAAAATTGGTTGGTCGCATTTTTAGCGCCACACAACTTGGAGCTTTCAATGTGATTACTTCTAGTTAAAGCTCAAGTCATTGTAGCTTTCAGATATGGGAAGTGAGATTAAGTAATGTAATTCTCTACCCATCTAACTAATAACGAAGACTAAAAAATCATCAGCCAATCTCAGAAAAGAGTAGTTGGCCCACATTATTTTCTCTTTAAATAGCTCAGAGCTATTTGCTTGCATTACTTGCTGGAGCCTAATCTCACGCGCGCCATTGGCTTCGGGAGGGGAAAAATGCAAATTATATATTTTGGTCGGTTGGAGAAGGCAGATAAGGTTCTGTCTGGGGGGGAGCGACGGGAAATAATAATAAGGGTGAAGTGGGGTTCGAGAATGGAACGTGCGAGGGAGGACAGAATTGTGAGGAAAGATACAGAGAGGGGGGGGAGAGAGAGAGAGAGAGAGAGAGAGAGAGAGAATAGCCGGTAGAAGAAACGCGCAAGGGCGTGTGACACAACTGTTTTTCCCAACGTTAATTTTTTTTCCAATTTGTTGATTGATTTTACGGTGTCATTTTGAGTTGTGTAACGTATTTCAGTACTGGTTTTGTTTGTCAATAAAATTATATTTGTGTAGTGTCTTGTTGAATTTACAGCTAGAGGTTATAAGAAATTTTACAAGGAAGGTGGCTGTCTTCTGGGATGTAGCGCCGTGTAGTCTAGTAGAAGTTTACCAACGTTTCGGAGGTCCTTGCACCGTACATCATCAGGGCGGACAGTGAACTTATACTAAACTACACGGTGCTACGACCCAGAAGACAGCCATCTTCTTCCCCTTGTTCTGTTTCGTTAAATAAGTGACTGTATGGAACTGAGGCTTTGTTGGAAAGTTAATTTTTGTAGTCGCCCAGATGGTCAGGATATTCCTCGCCCTTTATTTAACACAAGTGTCAGTACCATGGTCACGAGGTCCAGCCACTGGACCCTGTCCTGACCAATAATAGAAACGGCAAGTCATCTTTGAGAGACGTTTTCAAGTTACAGCGTTGCGTATTATACTCATTTTAGCCTATAATTGTAATACTAAACATGTAAGCGGAATTAGTTGACCCTTTGAGTCACGAAGTTCATCTACATAATATTTAAAAATTCAGCCCTGCCCGAAACGAAACACAACACTCTCCATGACAAAAGTAGTTTGGTTAACGTTGTTTAAGTAAATAATCACTGTTATTTCTGATAAACATATGAAACCAAAAATACATTTTTTGGACAAAATACGCAGTTACTGAGTGTTAAATCAGATGGTTCATATAGTTGCCACTGTGCTGTAAAGGGTAAAATTCTTAAGCGCGTATGTGTTCCTAAGCTCAGTAAAGAGAATGCACTAGTTCTTTTTATCAGTTTTAGCGCCTTCTTAATTTGGCGATTTTTGACGTTATTTGGTGCCGCGTTGTGAAACATACATCACGATATTCTAGCAAATCCGCCTTCTGTCTGACCACCATGAGCGCCACCCATCATTTCAAACCCTAGCTCCTCCTAACCACGGGAAGTAAATACGGATAAATATGTGTTCCTGTGACACACAGGTTGGATTAAAAGGAAACACATCCGAAGCAGGTGTAAAAAGGGGGGGAAAATCCATAACAAATAACACGAGGACGTGGTTGGGTGCCGATTTCGAATGATAAAATACGTGACGCCAACACGTGGATGTCATGTTGCTGATGTATATCTCCTCTTTCGGATTGTAACAGCTTGTGTATTTTTTTTTGTCCTGTAGACAGGACATCGCAGTTTGATAATGACTCCTCTGCCACATACTCTGGACCGGGGCGACTGTTTGTTGAGATAGAGTGATTGTGTCTTTAGTATGAGCGATGTTTCTTGACGGCTTCGTGTTTCTTTCTGAATCGTTCATTAATATCGAATAAAATATTTTCACGTCAGGTTCTGTCTGGTGTATTTTGGTTTATACCCATAATGCATTTGAAAACCATTGAAGGTGGCCATCAACTGATCAGAAAGTGGAGGGAGTACGTACGTTTTTACATTGCAAGCAGTAACTTATTACAACTTAACATTAACATTTAAAACTTTTATTTGTGTTTCTTTCGTGATAATTGTAGTGGAAACAACGTAAATTTTAAATAATTGTTTTATAGTTTCTAAGAAGACATGAGCGTCCTCAAAGCGGTTCGGAACGTTCAAAATGCCGTGCTTCTGTGTTTATAAGAGCCTACCATCAGTCCTTACCCTGAGCGAAGTGAATGCAGTCCACACCCTCAACATCTATTTTAATATTATCCTTCCATCTACATTGTTTTCCGTGTGGTCTTTTCCCTCTTCCCTTCAGAGTTTCCAACAAGAAGCTTGTAAATCATTCTTCATCTCTCCCGTGAGTACTACATGGCCATTAGAACAAGAAATTGTTCTGTCTGCCAACATGCTCCAGAATTTGATGTCGGAGTTTGGAATGGATCTGCGGTCCTTGAGTTGTTTACCTTCAATACAGTCTGTGGGTTTGATTTCGTTGTTTCATTTAATGACAGTCATCTTAGCCAAGGATCAAACAGGAAATTTCCTTTGTTGCGAAGTTGAAATTGACTTGGTGTCATTTTATTCTCAGGTGTTTGTCGAAAGGAAAGTGGGTTTTCTGAGAAACAGCTAATGAAAGACTCCATCGTGTGTTGCCATGGCAATTTCCCCTAAAGAAATGAGAAGGAGCGCGAGGCGTGTGCCATTTCTCGCCTTAAATTCCAGCTTAGAATCGGTAATGGTGTCCAGACGGCTGGAGGCCTTGTCCTCTCGCGCAGCGGTTACTTCGAGTGACGCCACACGCACAACTGCCAGCGATTTGCATTAGATCCAATCCATTCTTACGTCGTACCTTTTTCACTTTTTTTCTGTGAGAAATATGACGTATTTTATCTCCTCTGAAATCAGTGACCCGGAAAGATATTTATCAGGCAGAGCAAATCACGTACACGAAATACAGGCGTCTTTAATATAATATCTTTATTTGTTTTGTGCTGTCTTTGTCGCTTTGTTGTTAGTGCCACAGTCTTGAATGTTGGATTACAGCGTCAGGTTTGTAGTTTGGCTGTCAGGAGAGAAATGTTCATTTGGCCGTCTTACCCGGGCTCACGTTAAAAAAATAAACATAAAAACTCTTTACTTTCGTAGTTCACTGGTACTCTATGCAATAGGACACAGAGAAAAGATCAGATTAGATGCATCTTTAGTTGCTGTTAGCCATCTGGTCCTGGTTTAACGTGAGCAGCACATTGGGAAATAGGAAGTGCATTCAGAATTTTGTTTGGGAGATTTCACTCGAAGAAGCCTATTGCGAGAGTGCAATGCGCGTGAAAAGATGGACAACACTCAAAGGGATTTGAGAGAAATGGGATTCAAGGATGTGAACTGAAATATATAACTGGTTCAGGATAGGTTTTCGTAATGCCAAGGAATTTGTTGACGAACTGTACTTCTTGTCACAGTAAGTGTAAATGCCAACACATAAATGACAATAGTATGAATTATAATTTTAACAGATTTCTCCATGTGCATATATTTAAGTAATATTATATATGATTTTATGTAGAAGACAGGGAGTGGCTCACTTGGAAACTGAAGTAAATAATTTTGATTGCCTAAAGATAAGATTATTAATACGAAATCTGGAAAATATATTTGGTTAATGTTGAATTCCGTAGAATTGCTCATTCTCGGTTACAGTAACAACTTGTTGACTTCTCCCATTCGTGACCCCGTGTCCTGTCAGAGGGACAGAAAGTGTCACCAACTTGTATCACTGCTGATGGGGCGCGCACCCACTGTGGTGTACTTGGGGTTTGTTACGAGATGGCGCTGAGCTGGGGGCTGAGGTAAGGGGAGTTTATGATACGTCACAGATACGGGTGCCCCTATCCACCATGGCTTTGGTACAAAGACTGTCCCCCATCCCCTGTCTACCGGGTGTCCTTCACCACCCAGCCCCCAGAACCAACATCCCTCATCCTGTAATTCTCTCCTTCATTTAGCACAAACATTCTATGCTCCATCTCTTATTACAAGTGTGGACTGTCCCAGAATTACAGATACAATTGTAAATTAGTTCGAAACTTCTTCACTGTCTTTGTGCTGGAATTTCGGCTAGTGTCATACTGAAATCGTTGTAATACGAGGCTCATAACACTTGCAGTAGAGTCCCGATTACCCGATCTTCGGTTGTGTGGTGTTTCGTTTGATCGGACGTGCCGAAAGTTGTTTCGGGCGCAGATAGGCAGGTCCGTGCCTCGTCGGCGGTGGCAATGCCAGCAGCTGGTCGACAGACACCGCTCTTAAATCGTTCGGTCAAGAATTCCACGTCCTCACTTCGCTCCTATTTGTATGTAAGCTTGTGTCAGTTTGTGACGCACGAATCGACACGAAACTTTCCTCCCGCGGAGTTGGCCGTCGAAGACGGCAGGAACACTTGTTGACACCGCCGTTTTATCTGAGCACCGTAATCGTGAATCGTGTTAGATCGTGGTTCCGACACCAGCGATTATTTCCTGGCTTTCTTGTGGTAGATTCGTCTGTTAATTTCTTCATGATTGAGCGACATAATGTCCCTCTTGTATTTTATTTATTTGTGGCAATTTGTCCATCTTCTAAATGATAGAACTACAACGTTTCGAAATCTGAATTCTGCTTCCGTCTTCAGATAAGAAGGCGGGGGATGGGGGTTATTGGACAGAAAGCTTGTCTGCTGGTCCTTCCAATTGAGCTAGCCTTACATCCGACGCTCAGACATTACAGCATCCATCATCCAGCCAAATACCTCTGAAACGTCGGTCACTTCCCAGAAGGCTGGTCGTCATACAGTTCCATGTCATTTGCTTTCCTGTGGCACACCTTGAGATACGTGTGAGATGGCTCATCTGTGGACTGCAGCACCTAAGCTGGAGCAAATTGTTTGTGTCTGCTAAGTACACGCCAGCACGTGCTGCAGTTCATCCTATCGATCACTCGACTCACAATACATCGAGATGCAAGAAGAAGCAGTCCAAGCAAAGAGGGCACGCGCAAACCCTTCACCACGTACAAAAGGAAGTAGGACCTGTCATGGAGGTTGTGGAGCGGAAACATTTTCACAGCAGGAAGTGTGATCTTGAAGGAAATTAACGCCACGGACATACAGAATTAACGAGGAACAAATCTAACTCAGCAGAGAGCGTTGTATGAGAATAATGTTTCCGTACAGGCTGTGAGGTCGCGTGCATATCGCAGGTACGTGAAAAAGAAAATCAGAAAAGTAATATTTTTTAGAAATAAACAAAAATGGAGAATGTCTGTGTTTAAAGAATATACAATTGACATCATTCAAAGGAAAGGAAATAGTTTTATCGAGACATCATGCCCTTTGAGTCTCTTTGCATCCCTTTATAGCTTGGGAATAAATTGTTCCATTTTGACCAGTCTTGGTATAAACGTTATGCCATTGGAGGTCACCGGAATGTTGTACTGTTTTTATACAGCCATTAGTCGCAATATGACGGCCTGACGGCAATAGACCTAAAAATATGCAGCTTCTTTTAAGGCAATGTTTTGTAGAATGCAACACAAGAAATATCCATTTAGTTCCCAGTTTTACAGCGGTTAATAAAGAAACATTGGAGCTAGATGCGTAAAGTGTAGAGACAACTTATACAGACCGATTAAGGAACATACTGTCTCCATCTTCATTACTGAAGATGTGCGCGAGGGTTTTCTTACTAGCGTGCAAATGACCGATTGCCCGACTGGCAGAAATTCGATAAATTATATGTTTTTATCGAGCTATAAAATACATAACCGCAGCCAGAATATCGCATATGAACACTTTCGTCAAGTTTATATATTTTCAAAATCTATTTCCGCAAACCCTACTATAAATCCCCCCCCCCCACTTTTGCGCTTAGGTATCACAGCTATTTTGTTCTGTGATATTTCCCCACAAACATTTGTGTTCCCTGTTTACAAAAATATGCGTGCCAGATGTTTTTTTCCCATCTCTAGGCGAATAATATAAATTGTTTGTATAATTTTCGAAATTCGACCGTTACTCCTTATATTCTTGATCCAATTGATCTCCTTGGCACGCTTTCTCAGACACACCCAATCGGGTTTTCTCTTCCAAAACGCATTAGCGATAGTGGAATCAGACGGAACTTAATTTGGAATTGACGACATTTCACGTTAATGCGGCTGTTTACTTAATAGACACATTTGACATGGCGTGATCTATTCTCCGTGTTCTGATTACCTTCTTTTCATGTTCCTTCAGTAAGTGGAATTTAACATTTAAAATTCCCATTTCCGACACGAGGAAGCAAAGCGTGATTGTGTGTCTTGTAATTCTATGCAGAAGTCTTGGCGTGTTTGCACTGGCGACTGTACGAAACTGTCTTCAGACCACGCGTTCATTCTGTTTGAAATTAATATTCAGTTTAAAATGGCCAGATTTATTCGTGGATATAATTATGGACATTGTTTGACCGGTTTGCATTCAAGTAGGTATGCCAATGGATGCGATTATTGCTGACACGACACGCCGTCTTCAACACATATGTGATGTGCGAATAATGCCACTGTGTGTAGTATTTTACTCTGTTTGTGATAGTACGAGATTCAAAAAACTGTTTGAAAGGGAAAACTTGGAAGATCTAACGGTAGATTATATGATAATATTAAAATAGTATAAAATAAACAGGATAGAATATAGTGATGCGGACTGGATTCTTCTGGTATTGAAAAGGGCTCAACGGAGGGGTTTAATGAACTCAGTAACGAGACTTAGAATTCCATAAAAGATGTAAAATTTCTTGACTGGTAAAACTGCTGTTAACTTCTCAAGAAGGACTTTGTTCCATGGAATTAGTTAGTGGATCTCTGAAATATAACCAACTCTCGTTGAGGTAATTTGTAAGAAAATTGGAATGCAAACTATTTTGTGTCACATCAACTTGACGTATCCATTTTGTGTAGGGACATGTTATGATTATAGGCTTGCTAGTAGCAGAAGTAATATTAAAACCTGCAAGGTCTAATTCACCACGCCAACGGTGGGAGCTTCGAATCATTCTTCTCCCATTTCTTACCGAGGGTTACAATTGAGTTATTGCTTTTTTTTTTTAGTTTTACGGATATGTGTTCTGCCGTACTTATATTATATAATGCAAAGCTTGGAAGCGTGGGCATAATCATGCCTTATTCCATAGTGAAAGTAGCCTGTCGGTGTGACAGTATAATGACCTCACGTCTTGTAATTTGTCGTCTGTGTCAACGTTTCTTCCTTCGCGTTCGTGATCAGTTATTAAATCATGTACGACTACCATCTTTGTTTGTCAAAATGGCAGTCGTAACTGGGTTTTACTCAGAGCTACGTAGCGGTGCAGGTCTAACTGTAAGTGAACCAGACTAGAGACGCATTTATGCTAAATTTAGGAAAAGAAATTACAGTTCTTTCGAAATAATCGTAAGACGTTGCAGAAGTCATGTCACTTATCATGTGTCGAGTTCTGTGTGTCCTGGGTTTAGATCTTGAGCTTGGGACCAACTATCATGACTGTGGGGCCTAGTGGTTTTCCTCCGTCTTTCCAGGAAAATGTTGAGGCAGTGCTTTAAAATAACGCACTACTACAGCCTTCACAAATTACCATTATTAATCACCCGATACTGGATGACCTACGTTTAAGTAAGTGAATAAATAAACAGACATGAAGCGGATCGTCTGTGTTCGCTAAGAAAAATAATAGTAAGCAAATAGCAACAAACACAAATATTTGCATATTTTAATGTAGGAATGTACGAAGTGAATTTTTATTTGACTCGTTATCTTCTGTAACAGATAGCTGTTAATTATCGATAAAAACTTACTCTGCATTATTATAAAACTGTTTAATCACTGTTACAGAAGCATCCTACTATTAGAACCTACATCAATCCGATCCATGACATGGCATTCACTTCCTACTCGTTTTTTAATGTTAGGTTCTTCATTAACCTCGTGTCACACTCAAAGTCAATTCTCATGTTTTAATTACTCTAAGGAGACTTCATGAAGTTTTATAAATCATTGAATTTGCCATTCATTCTTCTCATTTTTCCTGCTTCTGATACCATTTTTAACTTTATTTTCAAATATTTTCTTTTCCTAAATGCGTCAGAAATCAAGAGCTGAACTTCTCAATAGTAACAAAGCCATTAATGTGTTTACATTTTAGCACTGAGTTTCTAGGATTTACTTTGCCCGTAATTTTGTACCGAACCTTGCTTTATGTTTATTGATCGATTCGATGTAATATATAATATTTCAGTTTAAGATCAGGTACATTTCCAAAAGAATTTATCGGGAATCGTTACGTTACAATTTTCTCGATGCATTTTATTATATATTTTCCATATTCTGCCAAATAAGTTTTTCTATGGCCTTGGACACTCTATATAACTAGTGTTATTATTGTCGTGTGTATGTGTGTATTTATTTTTGTTAAATAAATCACCACCAAGTAACCATTAAAAGAAAGGCTACCAGGTTCTGTGTCTACTGATTTTCTTGGACTCTTCCAATAGTTTATTCTAGATCGAAGCAAAACAAATGACGTTACAAATACAGCGTGGGCCAATGTAAATTGTAAGCGCGTGCCACAGACGCTTTCTTTTGGGACTTGACATCTCGTTCAGGCGCATTTTAATTAATGTAGTAAGCTACTTTGGTATGTTTCGTCCTCAATTAAATTGATCTACAGTACTTATAATTAAATCCGTGTAATCTCTTAGATCCCTTTTTCTGTAAAATGGAAGGCTTGGTCAGTGTTAATTTATACATTGGAATCCGAACTGATTTTTTTATATAAATAATTTTATTTATGGAAATGAATTAATGGTAATCGAAAAACTACTGTAGTATCACCCTATAATGTTTAAGCTACTGTGATCGAAAATATCAAAATTTATTCAAAAATGTACGTCTTCAACACAATTCTCCGATTCAGTTTTCCCGAAGCGACACTACTTTACATAGGTTCATGAAATTCGGTATGGTAATATATCTTAGACAAATATGTAGCTTTTGTTAAGGTAGAAGTCTGTAACAGCATTTACTTTGATGGCTATAAGCAGCGAACAACCGGAAGTCTGAATGGAGATAGTCGATAAACACATTCGTAATTACGACTATCAGGTCTAGATGAAACTCAGGTAAGTCCACGTTGGTATTTCTTCAGGAGAAGCAACCAAAAACAACTTGTTTCTTGCTACAGACTCACAAATTATGTAAGTTTGTTTCCTACTTGTACGCTGTGTACTCTCTGTTATCTTAATTCGTTCTACCGTCAATTTGTAAGTCGATTTTTACTCCATATGAAAGAAAACTCAAAGAGTGGACTTAACCTGGTTGTTGCACTGACAGTTTATAATCATCGCGTTGTTTCGAAGCTTTCAGATATTTCGTAGTTGGAATCTACAGAGGGGTTGTAGTAAAATTTTGCATTGATATGTATTAATAAACCGCTTGTAAATTATAGTCCTTCCAAGCTTCACAATATAGTTAGTTAGATCAGTGGTATTTAACCTTTTTTGTTCGCGAACCCCCAGATATAATTTGTCTTCAACTTTGTATCCCCAAAGTTGTTGGTGTATAATTCAAGTTATACATAGTATATAATCTACATCTAAAATAAATTAAATAAATTACATTACTGATTATTAAGTGTTTATCATAAAATAATATATTTTTTTTTAAATTTCACGTAACCCTAAGATGTCTTCGCGTACCCCCGGGGGTGAGTTAGATGAATTTGAAGGAAAGTGGGCATTACACGTTCTTAGAGAATTTCCTGTAGCTTCGTACTTGAAACTGTCCGCGTGGATTCTACAGCAGAAGACAGCAGGAAATCCAGTCCGCCGCAACCTCCGGGTAGCGGGCACAAGAAGGTCTGAGGACCGATTTCGTTCGCTCGCTCACACGCCGACCGACCACTCGGCGGCCTTCAGGTGTTGCCGTTCCCGTCAAGTGTTTCGACCGCGCCCCACCCACCCGCGCATTAGCTCACACGCCCAAGCAGGCCAGCGTCAACCACGTCGACCGTGACAGCGACGTTAATTTCAGTCGAAACATTTTCAATCATGAGTAGCTCTTTTCGTCTTTACGACGTATTATTCGTAACTGCAGTTTAGGCTGTTGTTTGTCTTGGTCACCAGTACCGTTACTTAACCCCCTGAGGTTGTTCAATCACAATTTTTATTTCAGTTCTTATTGTGTTACAGATCGAAATATATTTTACTGCGAGATATTATAAGTCACACGAGTAATTTCTAGGCCGAGATCGATTGCATATATCGATTATTACCCTTCATGTCAGGAGCACATCTGCTCCATCCGCAACTTGGGGCATAATGACAAGTAACCAACAAATTTCGTATTATTAGACGTGAGAAAACATATGATTTAATTAACAAAGGTATTTTTTCCTCAAAGTTGCCTCTTTTTTATTATTTTATTACTGTTTTGGAGAAAGTTTTTGTTTGTATGAAATTTTAAGCAGTTACCAATAAGACATTTCGAAGGAATCACGAGCGTTAATGATTCATGTTCCGTCATCGAACTTGACATTTCACTTATAAAATATGTCAATAAAGTATTCGTGGCATTTTTAAAATATCCTACCATTCCAGAATTGTCCAGGAATAGTATAAAAACTATTAAATACCTCAGAATGGCCTGTTAATGTGCTGAGAACCCATCCCGAGACTTCTTGGGCACGAATCTATTGACCGTGAACAGTAAATTCTATCTGCAACAAGGGACCATTATAAAATTGCAGTGAACGCGTTTTATAATTATGCGTGTTCGATCATTGTTTATTAAATCGCTACGTGATTGATCTATTATGAGATCTCACGTGCTGGTTTTAGGCAGCAAATACGCTGGAGGTATTGGCTGTAACTTTGCAACACACACACAGGCGTAACAAAAAATCAAAAAGAAAAACTTTCAATTCTCGTTTATGTGGTTACATTACAATAGCCTCAACAAACCATTTCGGTTTTTGAAGCAAGCAGGTTTGTTTTCACAGCCGGCCATCGTGTTTTATAACCACTGGAGCGACTGAAAGAAACAGTAAAAAACGTCAATAAATTCGATAGCGTGACTTTCAGAATACAAACCAGAGCCTACGTGTCATTAGTTTGCTCTGCAAGCTACACACAGGGAAGCAATTAACATATTTAACTAATAGTTAGTTGAAATGCAACGGGAAGTGATTTACTTTTCGTATCGTTATCTATTTTTGCATTTGAAGATAATATTAAATTATATTTTGATAAATAAAGGAATCTTTTACCTCTCTAAAATTTTGATCGAATCCCAGATGGGTAAATGAATGTACATTGTCTTAGTATTCTGTTTTTCCTTTGTTCTATGCAAATATAGACACTGCAGTGGGCCGATCCACCGACTAGTGACCCTAAAACTGTATAAAATATTTGTAATCACAATAGAAAAAGTTATTTTTTATGATGAAGAGTTTGGATGACGTGATTCTTGGCGTTGAAGCAGAATTTCGAATGATAGGTTACAGAGATGTGGGGTAATCTGAATGTTGATGGAATCATGTGAGATTTTTATGATGGTGCAATAGTACACTGTAGCTTTCATTCAGCCTCGTAACTATAGCCTTTCCTAGTAAGACCTTACACCGTGCATGTACTTCACAGACAGCACGTGTCAGAACACATTCACATGTCTCTTCCGACATTTCAGCTGAACTGTAGTGTTTCCTGTCTCTTTCAGGATCTTTGCAGATCCTTGAACTCCTGTTAAAAGTCTGGATAGTCTGAAACACAGACAGACAGTTCACGCCTCCTACGCTAGAAGTTCTGGTTCGATCCTTTGACATTTCCATGCATTCCAGTTCATTGATTCATCTGCATTTAAATTAACCTTCGCGTCCTGATGTGGATAATTAAACTTGTGATCCCAGTTAGATGGACTTGTCTTATTGTTTCTGATTCACAGACGATAAGAACGAACATTAGTGAATCATTCCACGTTTTATGTTCTGCCTGGCAGTGGATCAGTATTTGTGTTTTAGGTGGCGATGGTGTGTGTATTCCGCACGAAGCGAAAGATGAATCAAGGTACACGTAGCCCTGTTTTCATGGTATTAATTACGTCAGTCTCCTCAAAATATAATCAGCAGAGTGGAATTAATCCACGACCTAGCTCATTTCGCAGAGAATAAGCATAACGAAATTATTTTTTTAAAAAATAATCCTCACGTTTCCCAGAATCGTAACAAATATTAAGGGAACCCGAGGGCTCAAAGCTGCAGAAAACAAAGCGCACACATCTCCCTCACTGATGATGATTATGATAACAATAATAATGATAATAATAATGTAACAATAGTTGCGAGGTTTAGAACACGTACGGCGTTTGACTGCACAAAGACAGGTGTCGCGGTCATTGATATTCGTATGCATTTCTCCAAGTGTTCTTCAGCAAGACGCATATTAGTTATTGGATTGATGTGTATCATTAAGCCGAACAGTTGCTCAACATAAACTGCCAGACAGTGGCAACATTAACAAAGTTTGTACGATATCAGGTAACGGAGAGATTGACATAATATTACAGAAACTACGAAAGAAAATAGTGGGCTTCGAGTTGAGAATCTCGCACTACATTGTTTGTGTATGTGTATATATGTCTTATATTTATTCATATATCTTATAAATTTGAAGTTGTGGGCGAATATATACATGTATATATGCTTACCCCTCGAGAATGGATAAAGGAATTTGTACCAAGCTGGGCATACTTATTCCTTTAGACAAAACACAGAATACAGGGGTGTGAAAAATCCGGAAGTATCCAGAGTTTGATTCGAGGTGAGGGCATTTTCTCTAGCTTGGAAACTAAACACGATAGAAGAAAGGCGCCAGAACAAAGGCAGGTTGATTTTAAGAATAGATTAAGAAAACGAAGTACACCCCTGAAAATCTGTCCTGACTTGATTCCCGATGAAAGCGGTTTCAGTAGGTCGGGAACGAGGCATGACGGATGAACGGCGACACAAGCAGAGTTTCTTCTTTCGAAGAGGAGATTACGAAAAAAGTCGACGCCCGGTGAATATAACCTACATTAACCGAACCAAACCAAATCAAACTCAACCTAACATGACATGACGACATTGACCTAACGTAACGTAACATAGCCAGACCTATCAGACGTAACCAAACATCGTATCCTATCTTGACGTAACCAGACCTCGGGGCTGGGTGAAAGCTGCATTATCTGGAGGCTTTCTGTACCATCTGCAGTCGGAAGGCTAGTAACTCCTTATCAGCGGATGTAACGTAGCAGAACAGAGAAAGATACGGTAGTGTCAAATCACAGCACATTAATCTGTTGTCACACTTCCTTGCAAGATTCACTTGTTACAGATGTAGATTCTGCTGTACGAAAACCATGTCGTGTGGGCCCTATAACTCCACGGCGTGGCGCATAATTAGGTTGCCGATCGAGAAGTTTTGAGAGCTGCTGCCAACCAATCCTACAAATAGGATTGATTGCAAAAGAAGAAGACGGGGGAGAAGGTCTCCAGATATAGAGGATAGCTGTATTAAATAACCGCTGACAGGTGACACGGAGTGGTACTTTGCTTCTTGTAAGGTGGCGGACTGGCAGCTGTTCACAGTAAAGAGCCAGCATGTTATGAAATGTCGGACCTGAGAATAAACAAGCATATGTGAATAATGATAACAATAATAATTATTATTGTTATAACTCTAATTATAATTAGATCCTTAAGAAGATACTGCCGTGCTTGGTAATAATGACAAAAGTAGCTGAAATAATAATAGGTGTTGTTTTTGTAGTTAAATTAGTTGGTTGAACTGAGGACAAACAGTATTTCCTCAGTTTTAAGAAGCACTTTTTTCCTGATTCTAAATATCCGAGATCGGGGTTCGTCTTAAAATCGAGGAATTACCGTGGTTCGAATTTACTGTAGTTGTAGAACCTCTTAGAAAGTTTGACACGTGGAAATTGCGACTAGTAAGAATGTAGTTTCGATTGGCGTGTAAGAGACTCGAGCCCAGTGGTATTAACTTTTCCTCCGATTGTGTTATCAGATTGTTCGTTATACAGAATAATGTCTCCTTAATAAATCTTTATTTGAAGAACCGTCAATAAATAAGAATCAGTCATAATGCACATTCTTTCTTGCATTTCTTTTTTCTGAAAATGTTAATCTGTATTAGATATGAGGTTCTTTCACTGTTACCATGCTGATTTTGTTCTCCTGGGTTGCAAAGCAGTGCGGACTTGCAGGGAATACTAACGCTTCGGAAGAACAAACGGCCTCCAGATTCAGCCCTGAAGATGGAGACAGTGTGTTCCTCCGAAACGTAAGTGTATATATGGCACCCGTACACAATTACAACCCAGAAGACAACATTAACTGCATAGATGGGATTTCAGGTTCTTATGGTGGCGAGTATGAATATTATTGTTTTGTAGTGTAATAGAAATTTGCCGACGTTTCAGAGGGGCTTACTGCCCTGATGTTGGAGGCAACAAGCACCTCTGAAACGCAAAATAAACTTTCACAAGACTACACAATGCAATATCTCAGCAGACAGTTATCTTTATCGACAGTATTATATACAAATTTATTTGATTTTCGATTCTGCAGTTAATAGGATGTATGAAGCCAACACCTTATTGCCAAAGAAGTGTAGAAATAAAGGGTAGACAGTGTTTCGGAATAATACTCAGGCCATAACTAGAAACATGAAGTGAAGATAACATACAAGGCCTGTTCTTGCTTAGACTGTCCTGCTCGACATGGGTGTCGGATGGGTTGCGTAACAGCTTGGTGTCTGTGGAATAACAGTGTGAGTGTGCGCAGCTGTGCTTGCGGCAGGCCGATAGCCCAGGTGTATTGTCTGGATGCGAACCACGCGACGGGCGCGCTAATCCGGCTCAGAACCACCACTCTCCCTCGCGTCCCACCCCAGTAAACATTTTCTGTCAGCTCTTTCTGCTCAGCTTGGCCCGAAAAGAATATCTACAAAATATAGCTTCCCCTCCTTCCCACCCTGCTTAGTGGCAAAAGATGCACAGAGCGAACAAGGCTGCACCAGGATTACTTGAAACGAGTCATGACACAGCAGAGTATTAAACTGTGTTGCGTCACACTACTTTACAAAGATTGTGGTTTCGGATTCAGTGCGCGCAAATTTGTCTTCGCCTCAAGAACCGTCCAGGATAACGAAATCTGTGATCTTGATCTTCTAGCCCATGTTTGGTGTTTATCGGTTTATTTCAAAAATACTTTCCAGTCGTTCAGTTCTTAAGCGTGTAGCAGAGTTTAACTTGGAAATTACTGTGGGTTATTACTATTTATAGTTTATTTAACGACGCTTTTGCAGTAGCTCAGACAATAAGGCGTCTTTTGAGCGGATGGTAATGAACATTGAATTGGAAAGGATGTGGAAGGAAGCGGTCTTGGCCTAATTTAAGGTACTGTCCCGGAATTTGCCTGGAGAGCAGAATTATTTTCACGACGAAATCGAAATCAGTGTAATTCTTAGAATGCTTGCGAAAAGTCGGTGACTGGGTCGGAATCCCTTCGTGGAGAATTCCCCTTCTTTCACAGGGCCATTTTCTGGCGAACGGCCCAGAATTGTTACGCTCTGCGTACATTCCTAATTTGTTTCTTCTCGTAAAGTTACCACGAATCACTTCCATTAATAACTGATCTTTCGTTCATCTTCATCTTCAGTGTTTTGGGAAGTGGGGGGATGATAACGACCCTTCCCAGATTTTATTTTTGACGTAAATACGTCTATAAGGAAGGGTCATTCGGCAAAAAAGGGAAACGAAAAAGTGTAACAAGTGTACCTAGGGAACGTCGTGTTTACTCGGCATTGTTGTTACCTATAAAACATTACATTACATTACCTTACATTACCTTACCTTACCTTACCTTACCTTACATTACATTACATTACATTACATTACATTACATTACATTACATTACATTACATTACATTACATTACATTACATTACATTACATTACATTACATTACATTACATTACATTACATTACATTACATTACATTACATTACATTACATTACATTACATTACATTACATTACATTACATTACATTACATTACATTACATTACATTACATTACATTACATTACATTACATTACATTACATTACATTACATTACATTACATTACATTACATTACATTACATTACATTACATTACATTACATTACATTACATTACATTACTTTACATTACATTACATTACTTTACATTACATTAC